>CAJUYH010003909.1:0-29726 GCA_910591685.1 Galerucella tenella | reverse complement strand
GTATTGTGAAGCCAATGAACCTCCACTCTGGTTAAGACGACAACGCCTACTTCTCTCCTATTCAGCCAGTTTATCAGCCAATCACCAAAACCCAGTATGCTGCTTATTCAACAAAACAATCTTATTCAACATGCTCAGCCTACTAAACTATTCAGTCTCTGCCTAACTCACTCATTCCTCTTCTACACAATCGCCATGGAACCAGAAACTACCGAATATAAATACCTCCCTTCGCTTTTTTAATACGCACGAAACTCCTAATACTATCAATCGTTTTTAGAAATTCTCAATCGAAACCAGTTTTACAAAGTCCTTTACATTGATGCCTCTAAAAGTGCCGTTGTATCTTCTTGTGGCATCACACACCAAATCAAACTACCACATATGCAGGGTCTACAATGGAGAATTATATAGTATTGTTGAAATCAACGGATTAGAATGTGGCGATTTGTACAGACTCCTTATCATCCATTCTAGAAATTGAATAAATGTTCTCTGATCATCATCTCGAGAATTTCATACACGACACATAATGAACTTACAGTTCATAGAGTAACTGTCACTATCATCTGGGTACCTTCACATGTAGGACTTGAAGGAAATGAGGGTGCAGACCTAGCCGCTAAGGAAGCTTCCTCGTCGAATATACCTATAACGAATGTACAGCTGCATAACGACATTAAAAAATGTTCAAGGAAAAAACACGTGATCAATGGCAAGAAGAATACATCTAAAAGCCACTTACATGATGTACAGCCGATTATCACATCCTCGAAACTCCCACCAATGTCCAGGTAAAATAAAGTCATCCTAAGAAGACTAAGAATTGGACATACTAAGCTAATACATGGCTATCTCATGAACTCTACTCATCCTCCCGTATGCAGCCACACTGTAATAGTGTAATACTACTGCAATATGTCAATATGTACACTGTATAACTCACTGTCATCGTGTCAATGATCTCAGTAGTCGAGACACGTTAGGGTAGTTATTATACAATGTATTAACATCTTTTGGATCACACTCACACTTATGGATTTCGACCACCAATTAATAGATTTTGAAAAAAATCTTAATATCTTATTTGGAAGTCGAAATAAGCATTTTCTTTCATCGTACCGACCTTGTAACAGTACGGAGTACCTAATACTGGAATGATAGGTAATATATGATGATGAATATTCTTGAAATTTTTTATTATTATTGCAAAAAGTTGTAAGTAATTTAACTGGCTGATAAAGTTAGGCAAACAATAGCTGTATTCTTTTTACCAGTCGACTGTCTCACTTGTAAGAATAATTGAGACAATGTGAGATGAGATGAAGTAAGATAAATTGAGGCAAATTTATATCTAAAAAGAATGCCTTACAGTCACAGATCACAATTATAACATAACCTCTAATGTTTATACCTCGGATTATACCACAAAAATTTAGTTTATACACTAATTTTTATTTTCAATAGGCAATGGTTCCTGAAAGTGCCACAAATGCCACTTTTTAAAGCAATTCTTACTTAAAAGAACAGTAACCACACTTTTAAGATAGATGTGACATGTGACATCAATAAATATCCGGTACATATCGCAAAAAGTTTTCAACTCACTTCTAAGTTCTATGAAAGGCTAGCTCAATTGGGGTAAGGGGGGAAGACATTTTCTTAGTTAGTCTTACTTTGTACTAAACTCGAGCCATATTGAAAGAACATATACTTTTTCCTAATTTACTGAGACTAACTGAGTGACTCAGTTAATCTCAGGTTAACGTGGTAAGAAGAATACAGCTAATATATATATTCCATAAAAGTGATATTATTTTCTTTTTTGTCATATACAGGGTAATTCAACGAACGGACACTTTATATATTTGGTATGGTTATTGCAAGAAAATCTCATTATTGATTTGAAAAACTCCCTATCTTAGTGTCAAAAGTTGCTTTTCTTTGGTGTTCTGAATTCACTACACAGGTTCGCAATAATTAAAAAGTTCAATATCCCTCTTGTATGTTATTTTTGTGTATATGTATGTATATTTACATCGTCACTATGTGGGAGTGTGATTTTAATAGAAAATTGCTCCTAATAATGTCAAACATTGACGTTATTAAAATAACGTGTTACAACGAAAAATTTAGTTTTTCACAGTATGACATGAAATACGTTACGTGATACATCCGGTAAGTCTCTTACAGTACTCACTTCGATATTCAGGACTGAGCTCCGTCGTGGCCTCGTCCTTAAACATCTCATTCGTACTGTAATACTTGACTTACCGGACTTATGATGTAAATTACCATTATGCCAAGCTCGGAATGATTAGGCAAACTCTTGTTTGCATTCTCCTTTCTCCAGCTTGGTAACCCATTACCTCTGTTTCATTCTTTCTAAAAGGCATCGGTGATCCATTGACTTATTATCACACTATCCTAAATTATAACAATAACTTTCACATGTATCAGAAGAAACTGCGTGGATTTTATTATTTTCAAGATTTAGACAAAATAAACGTACCATTTTATTTTATTTTATTTTCAGGCACACAGTTATCTTGGAAGTGTTTTGGTGTTGGTTTTTACAGAAATCTTTCATGCAACGCTCTATCTTTTTCAATGGATGGTTCTCTATTCGCAACGGGATTTGGGAAGATATTAACCGTTTGGACACCAGATACAAGTTTATTAAAATGCTCGTTAGTCCATTCTTTTCACAAACAAAACTTGAAAAACGTCCAATTTGGTTATGGAAACCAATGTCATTTTTTGGTAACTGCTAGTGATAATCAGTTGAGCGTTTGGAATGTTTTAACGCTTTCTATGACTTGGACAGTTCCGATCTCTGTATCATTTTTGATAGCGGATTCTTTATCAATAAATATGACTGTTATAACCAATAAAAAGAAAGGTAAAAATAACAAATTATGCAAGTATAACACAGAACCTCAGTAAATTATTTTATCTAATTCCGCTATCAAATGTGACATTCAAGTCACTCCTTGACGTTAGGTAACGTCACATTTTTCATTACCTTCATATATTAGTTATGAAAAGTAGTTATGTAAAAACTTTACGTAACTGTTTAAGTTTCAAAGAATAATTTATCAATTAGGTACTGTCAAAACTGACAATTATTTCATTATTTAAACTGTACAATTAACCCATTATTTTGATTCAATAGTATTTTAAGATTTATAAACATTGAAAACAACATTATTAAGGACACAGTTATTTAAAGTAAGTCAATTTTCTGAGTGAATACTTCATAGTAACCATACTTCTAACACCATTTGAATTCACTTTAATAATACCAATGTAATTGAAGATTTCATTAAATATTATAAAAGCGCGGAATTAGATAAAACTTTGTACGTAAACACGTTATGAAGAGAGCGACATTGTTCAACTCGCGTAATTTATGTTATGTTTAAAACTAAGTATGTGGCATCCTTTGGCAAAAAAGACATTTATCGCCGTATGTGAAGAGAAAACCCCAATATCCACAGTAATAGTATATTATATACCGCGGGACTGAAGTAGTACATTTAATCCTGAAGGTAAAGTTTATGGCCCGACCGCAGGGAGGGCCATAATTTACCTGAAGGATTAAATGTACTTCAGTCGCAAGGTATATACGATACTTTTCGTACTTCCGGTATGATTTTATTAATTATTTCAATAATTTCAATCAGTTTTTTCTCTCTTCAACTCATTTAATAAACTGTCTTTAAAATAAGTTACCATAGTAACATTGCGTTGTGACAGTTATAATTTAGAAACATTGTCATTACTAGTGTCATTGTAAAGAAACATTGTTATTGATAATTATTGGTATCATGAGTGAAGAAGGTGTATCTGATATTGATAAAAGAGCAGCCGAAGTAGGTGAAGAATTGTTACCACCGAAATCTAGAAAACTATACGAGCAGCAGTACGATGCTTTTAAAAAGTGGTGCCGCTTAAAAAATGTGAGACAACCTACTGAAAATTCGTTTGTTTGTGATTTAATCGTTCCGGGAGTTTCGTCAATATTTAATCCCGGAGGGATTAAATGTGACACTTTAGTACCTGTCACAAGGGAGTGAAGTTGTCACTTTAGGCCCGGAAGTACGAAAAAGACATTATCAATAATCCAATACATAAACTAAATTTACGAAGTGACGCTAATACATCCAAATGGGTTGACCAAATGCAATAGGATATAATCCGAAGAACGATAAAGAAGGATATATGTTCTAATGTCCTATACCAAGAACAAATGATACTAAGTACCCACTTTGCTCCTTTTCGATTTTATTTCAATTTTATATCGGTTATTATTATTATTTAAAAAATGTAAGTTTCATACCTTCCACTGTTTTTTAGATACCCTGTTTAGTGAAAAATGTTTTTATAACGTGGTCATTACTGAAATACAATTTTTTTTTGGTAACATCTGTAGGTCACCCCTTATGTATGAGTGTCCACACTGGGCTGTATTACGCAGGCGAATCTTCGGAGTCACTGTCATGGCTCCTGGAGACACAAGCAGGCATCCACTGAAAAAGGTTGCGGCCTTTATTGAAGGGCTCGGCTTCATGGATGACTAAGGTAGCAGGATTGGCTCAATGGGCCCGCCAGTGGCCTCAGTGTCGGAACCTTGGCTTGAGTTGTCCAGGACAAGGCTCGCCTGCACATTTAGTAGTAGTAGTAGTAGTAGTACCCCTTATGTTCAATTTGTTCAAAAGTAAAAGTTAAATTTGTTTTTAAAACATTCAGGGATTTTGTTCAGAAAATAAATTTAATTTGTGTTCTAATATCTAAATTTCACCGAATACGGATCTGTTACTGTTTACTGTACAATGAAGGATTTATGAACTTTAGTTATTGAGAAATGCACTTTACAAAAGGCTTAGGAGGAGCTGGCGAGAAAAAAGAGGTTGAGCTTAATGACTATGTATTTTAACTCGATATAATTATATCTTTCATATCAAGTGCTGAACTACGCATTGCTTCAATATTCTCATTGATTTGAGGTAGTCGTATACAGCGTGTCCACGGATGGTGTATCCTATAGGTGAAAAATGTTAGACTATTAGTTTTAGTGAAAAATGTTATTCTTGGTAAAAAGTTTTGTTTGTTATGAAACCACATAAAATGGAATAAAATTCAAGCATTTCAAAACCCGTCTCATTTTATAGCGTTTTATCAAAAACCGTATGGATTTTTGCACTAAGTTTGAAAATTGTATTAATCTAGAGACGTTTACGATGTACCAAGTAACTGTCAACTTTTATAAATAATTTTAAAATTGTCATTCTTTGATAAATATTTGTCAGAATTGTTAACTAACGGATTTTGAAAAACTTGAATTCCATTTCATTTTATGGGGTTTAAGAACAAGCAAAACTTTATTAAGAATAACATTTTTCACTTAAACTAATATTCAAACATTTTTCACCTATAGGATACCCCATTCGTGGACACGCTGTATATTGATATAAAAAAAATTATATATTAATAAATGGCAATTAGAGAAAAATGTTGAAATTTTAAAAGTAATTGACTTAACAAAAAACCAACCTCGTATATTTGTATTTTTAGTATATGTGTTCTCACCAAATTCAAGCCGACCAGTATACGTCAGCAATTCAATACTGAAGAAATTTAAATCACTAAAAGCCTGTAATTTCATTCCAACCATAAATAGCAAGGACTCAAAGTTAAATTGGTACGAGAGGTCACAACTATATTTTATAACATCAGAAAATGTAAGCGAATCTAACTTTCAGTTCAGTTTAGAAATATATTCATATTTTGTGTATGATAGTGACAAAACTTATTAAACTGAGTGTCTTATTCCAGGAACTGTACTGTCTGTGTAAAACAGGCTCAATGTCTCCAAGTGCAGCAGACGAGTATGTAGATACACAGACTATATATGAATTGATACAACCAAATATTAAATCAAGTTCAGTTCAAACAACCACATCCCAAAAACATTTATTCGAGAAAGACATGGGACACACAACTTTAAAAGCAGTATGTAAATAATTATTAATGTACTAAAAACTTATAGTCGTGCCTTCAAATTGCTGCAAGCAGGCAAGACAATACAGTTTTTCGCCCAAGTGCATATTACATTTTTCGTCGACCTCTACATCTACAGACCTTTTATGAAAGTAATCACTCACTTGGCACTCGTCTACGTCCCACTTTTCGAACTTACAAAACATATTCTGATTCGATTATTCATATCGTGATCACTATCTTATCTTGATTATTATTCACACCGCACTCGTACGTAAAATCTGGCGGATTTAAAATATTTAGTACGTAAAATGTCTCATTTTGTAAAGGTTGACGAAAATCCAATATGTATCATGAAAATAGACTAATAATTATTTCTTTTTTTAGTATTTGGAAAGTCCTATTCACACATTGCCTCCGATAAGATTTTCTTGTCACTCCATCATAAAATCGTTTGTTATGCAAGATGATGGGGATGTAGAATAAAATTTTTTTTTTTTTATTTTGCTTTTATTTTTTGAGATCCTTACATTGAATGAGTGTATGATTTAAGTAGAATCCTCTTATGACAAACGAAAAAACTTTCCTTATGCCGTTTTTATAGTATATTGTGTCACCTGCGAAGAACGGTATACTGCAGAAATTTCGAGGCATTGACTACAGAAGTAGGCAATATTCGGAAAGTCTAAGCTAACTCCCAAACAGAGCTGGGCACGAGAAAAAAAAATATATTCGTACAACCAACGAGTACAAATACTTAGAAAAATAATTCAATACCAAATATGGGGGAGGGTATTTATCCACCCTACTATTAAATAATACTTTTTTTACACATATAGGAGGTACAAAATAATGAAACCAGATGTCGCAGGGAGGCAAAAAATTTCACTGAGGGCGCCGCGCGATGTTACCGCGGTGAATATAAAACGGATGCTTGCTTTTTAAGGGCTAAGAGGAAATGCGACTACTCGTAGAATATACCTACTCGTATTCTAAGAGTAGAATTTTACAAACACATTTAAATTTACTCATATGTACGAGTAATAAGTATGTCAAATTGAAAATATGAGTAAAAGTCACGAGTAGTTTTTTATCCGTTACTAAAATACGAGTAAAAGTATTCGAGTACTTGGGCAGCTCTGCCCCCAAGAGACCTGGGACATGCCCCAGGACGATATGATGAAAAAGTATAACCTTTCAAAAAAATCTTTACAGAATTGAGCAACACGAAAGAATGGGATTCAAATAACATTACCAGACTTGGAAAGAATGCGATTTAATGGTACACAGACGGCTGGAAAGCAATAGAACGAACTGTGATGGGAGTGCACGGGCCAGGAAACAAACACTGCAAGCTTGTGAAAAATCCCAAGTATCTCCATAAGTACAAGTCAAAGTAAAACTGAAATAAGAGTTTTAACAGCGATCCTAACGAGACATTGTCTCCTGAATTGGAGCCTAAACAAGCTCAGTGGAGGAGGAAGACTATAGTATCTGTGGCATGGAAGATGAAACCTCCATCTTCATAGTTGCATAGTTGTAGAGCAATCCTACGGCACAACACCTAGGAGACTACTGAATAGAAGAGGGACATTTACCTTCAGCCAGCAGAAGTAGAACTACTAGTCTCCGAGACTTTCCTTAGGAACTAAGAAAAAGTAAGGGGACACAATAAAAATTTTAGGTCTCAATGAATCCACCCCATATACATGCATACAAAATCCAAAGAACCGACCTGTTGGGACTGGTACAGGGAACTGAATGGCTGTTATTGAGCTACACCCGGAAGACGCAATAACCAAAAGATGAGAGGTAGCTGGCGATAGGATCTGCCTCCCAGCTAAAAAATGATAAGTTATAAAAAAGATAAAAGAGCATATATGCAGTCCAGAATTAATTTAGAAAATACAATTAAATCGCTCTTGCAATAAGTATTTTAATTTGTTTCCTTGGTGTCAGAAAAACGCAAATGAATAACTATTGCTTAAAAGTTTGGTTCGTTCGATAGAATTCTTTCGGTAACAGTGGCAATTCATATAAGGCAACATTCAACACCGATTACTAAGATGTATAAAGAAGTAGAATGGAGAAAAATTTCGATAACACAGTTTGACAGGTTGAAACTGTCCATATCAATAATTGAAATTAAATTAAAATATACGTCATCAATTGTATTTATTAACAAATCATGATTACAAAAAAATTAACGATTATACAAAACATCCGACTTAAAAAAAATATAAAATATTCATTGTTAAGCAACATGCACAATTTAGTACAAGACAAAAATTAGTACTCTCGATAGATAAATGTATGAAGGAAATGTTGCACTAAAATTTTTTAAATATTTATCAATAATAATAATTATTGCTTCTGAAACGATGGTACATCAAAGTGCAAAAATAATTCTAAAAAAAATATTTTTAAAATGGAAAATGTTAGGCGAATCTTGAGTACTACACACAAAATATCAATTCAAGACAAATAGGCGTATAATATATATTCAATATATTCCAAATATATAATTTTCCCACCTACTAAAATTGTGATTTTATTCAAGGCATGAAGCAGTGAGTGCGCATTTTCAAGGCAAGGGATATTTCGTTTCATTGTTGTGTAAATCGGACAATCAAACAGTATGTGGAAAATAGTTTCCTTTTTGCGCGATCGATCTTTTTTGTTTATTTACAGCATCGGTTGTCAGGACGGTAGGTTGTGTTAACTGGTTTCTAAGTCGAACACGTCGGTAAGTGATTCACTTACCGTTCTAACGTCGGTAAGTAAATTACTTACCGACGTCTTAGCCCTACATACATTTAAGTGGTCCTAAATAATATATTACTTCATTCATTACATAAAAGGTACAAAAAAATAAGATCTATATTTTTTTAATGAACAGAACAATATAAAAAGTAATAAATAGCATGAAAACAATTTTACCAAATTGCAAATTATATTTTAAACTGATCGAGAAATATAAATGTCACTTTTGTCATTTCGTTAATTTCGAAGAAATTTAAATTATTTTATTCGAAATTTATTTCAATAAAAGAACCCTTTTCAGGAAATATAGCTGAACTCTTTCTGAAATATCTAAATACCTCACTCCACAAACAGAAATACACAAATGTTTATCAATAAATTCACATCTTTTGTGACAAAACAATTATTCATGCTCGTTACATATTATCATTCTTGCCGTATATATGTTTATTTAAATAAAATAATGACTGAATATAACACTAGTACGTTATATATAAATATATACAACTTGTAATTTCTGAAGTATATCTAAATAAAATTTTGACCTACCGACCCATTACTTTAAAAATAGTCGCAGTTTTACAGCTTGTTCCAGAACGCCGTGCCAGATTGAAGTTACGCCCCATACACTTCGAAGTGCTCAAATTAAAAATAATATTTTCGTGCAATTGCAAGAGAAGTCAGTATTTCGGGTTCTCATGAGAGTTCAATTTCGCGGCCGTTACCCATAGCAACGGCTGCAAAACCAAACGTCACTAACAAATTTGACATTTCTAAAATACTACAAAGACAAAATATTATTTATTATTATGTTTATTTAGTTTACAACAATTTTGAGTTCAGGAGGAGTGGAAGGTACTGAAATATTGCTATCAGTATCAGACATTTTGCGTTTTGTCAAGAAGAAGACGGTGACATTGTTAAATAAATTGAAAAACTGTTGATTTTGGAGCAATAATATATTCATTTACAATCATCTAGTTTAATAATTGTAATGATTGCACGAAAAATAGTGTGTATGCCATGGCCACGAAACTTTTTAACGACCTCAAGATTATCTTGCCTCGGCCGCAAGCGGCATAGGCGATAACTGTTTTTTCGGTACGTTAAAAAGGTATTTCGCGGCCTAGGCATACGAATAACTATTTTTAGCTATACGTCTGTGATGGTCCGTCTATATCATAACTCACTAGACCTGCTCTCACATTCCAGAAACAGTATTTTATATAAGTAGATGAAAGCTACTTTACAATACCTTAAATTTGATTGAAGTATTCCCTATACCAAAACTGCATGGTTTTTGTGATATTTCAATTTTAAGAGAAAAAATTACGCAGAATAGTAATTATTTTAACGCTTTATAAGTTTTTGAAATATATTTTTCAATGACATTCACCGTTCAACTAAGAAGAAACTACTTCCTGGGCTATAGGCCCCGACGGATATTGGATTACACTTTAAAGTCAAACGGGGTTGGCATATCTACAAGATATTTTAACCAACCATTCTGGTTTGCAGTTAGGAGGGCCAACATAACTTGTAGACCGGTTTCGGCGTATTTGCGCCAGTACAAGGTTTATGTTATCCGTCCGCGAGCTTAAAGCCTAATTACGGACTAAAGAAAACCCTAAAATCACAATCAATATATGTCTTCCTCTTCCTGTAACGGAAGTGTTGAAGATGTGACAATAGCGACCTCCAACTGCAAAACAAAAACTTATAAAGCATTAGAATAATTACTATTCTGTGATATCTATTAGTAACGCACTTTATTAAAAACGACAATATTACAGGAAACTGTGATAATACTTTATAGAAAAAATTAGATTTCCAATAAAAAATCAAAACAAAGTAGCTACATAAAATTAATCCACAAAATTGAAGAGTTAGTGTGTTATTTTAGTAGAAGTTATTAAAAGGTCTATAAGAGTCTTGGTGGAATTCCTACTATGACTGTGTAAGCCAGATATTAAAGGAAAAAGACATGCTAAATGATTTGTTTTTTCAACTAGGATTAAAATAGTAGTTTACCTAACTAGTGCGGAAAGTGATACTTTTCCGCATGCTATTGCATATGGCCGAACGACGCTTTAGCGAGTTCGGCCAGCAATCGCGTGCGGAAAAGTCACTTTACGCACGTGTTAGGTACACTATTTTTTCTACTAGCATGCGGATAAAAGCCCAAAAGTTAACATAAAGAAACATTTCCTATTAAAAACATATCAACAAATTAATTATTATTATTTTACATTCATTTGATGAGGCTTATACCAGGGCCATTAAAAAATTATTGAAGCGTACGCGTTCCTCTTTATTGAAAATTATAGCAGAATTCTAATAAATTTCTTAATTTTTCAGTCATTTGGTAAACTTGGATATACAAAATACATATTTTGAATATTCAAATGTCAGTATATTCCTCAAATGTCAATAAATTTACTTTCCGCACTAGTGCGGAAAAGTGACTCTTTCCGCACGCTTTTTAGTGCGGAAAAGATTCACTTTCCGCACGTTAGTAGAAAAAATACATTTAAAGAAAATGAAATAACGTACTTGAAGAATACTGTAAAATTTTACGACCATTATCAGTAGCATTAGATATTTTACAGGGAGAGTCTAATGCATATTATGGTTATTCATTACCATGCTTAGTTTCGGTTAAAACAAAATGAAAACCGAAAATTTTCAACTAAGTGGTCATATTTTGAGTGCGTGTATTGAAGGAATTGATAAGAGATTTTCTAACATATTATCACTATCAGATTCCGAAGACGATGCTGTTATATCAGCATTCACTATTCCAAAATTTAAATTACGTTGGTTTAATGCCATCAAAGATGCTGCTGCAAAAGACTTCAATGACGTACAAAAATTGGTTTCCAATCTTAACAGAACTTAGTTTTTTGTAACATTGCTTTGTATTCCTATCTATTCTTTTAAGAAAAAAGGAGAATTTTGTTTTGTTATGTTTGTTTTGTATTCCTATTCTTTTAATATAAAATAGCTAACTATCACTAGTTTTCTTAAAATTATTTTTTCTATTTTTTTAAAACGACTTTTAAACCTCATTTAAAAGGATTCAGGCACTCTTAAATGGCTTCAAGCACTCTTAAAGGGCTTCAAGCTTGAAGCTTCATCAAATATTTTCAACGTTTCTAGGGCTTCAAATACTTTATGAGTATTGGATGCTTGATGCTTGACAATAACAGCACTTTCAAAATAAAAAGTATTTGGTACGTTCAACACTAAAGCACTCGATTGAAATGTTTTGTGCTTGGTAATTGAAACACTTTACAAAAGTGCTTTACCCAGCTCTGTATAAGACAAGTGAATGAGGGTCAGATTTCGTAATAATTGGGTCTGAAAAATAAACAATTCAACAGACATTTCAATTAGTTAATCAACAAATGAGGTATCAACATTCTCTCCAAAATAATTCAGAGTCAATTGAATTATGATTCCTGAAAGGTGAATTAAACAAGATGAACCAGTTCTCTGAGCAACAAGATCACCAGAGTTGAATGAAGTCGGTTTTTTGTTTTTGGGGTTATGTCAATAAAAATTATACAAAAAAGTACAATCTCACATACAACAAAAAATGTCACCGTTCGAGAATAGACCACCTGGAGCGCTATTCTGTACGCGGCATTGACAGTCGTCGGTATCGGTATGTTAACAACAGCCATCGGTTGCGCGTCCGACGGGACTAATATAACGCTATTCTGTATGCCACGGTTTTCGACGCTCGGAATTGCAACCAAAAATTATCGGCATAGAAGTGACGTCTCTCGATTCGGTACATGTGGCCAATGAGCGATGAGGGAAACTGTCAAATTTGTGAACAAACCAAAGTGCACGTTGAAGATGAGAGCAAATTATCCCTTGTGATATTACCCAATAAAGGATAAAGAAGAAGAAGAAAATTAGAGGTTATATTTTGGTTTCGTTGGAAGGTAGGGTCATATAATTAGATAATAGATAGTGATAGTGACATATCTTTTATCAGTTATCATGAACGATTAAATTCATGTTTATATTAACATTAACAACCTCAAAAACTCGAAATTTAGAGTCAACTAGCATTGAAGAATTGATCTGGCGTTAACATTTATATCTCTTTTTCTCAAGTCTCAAAGATAGGATAAGTACATATATTAATTATTTTAAAGGAGTTTCTTGTTCTATTAAATCTAAGCGTTATAATACCGCTCAGAGGGATCATTTGATTCAGTACAAGGAGAGCCATATAAATTTAGCTGCAGGAAAATGTTGTGGAAAAGATGGGAACGACTTATAAAACACTAGATTAGAAACTATACACAATATAGTTACTCTTCAAATATTAAAAAGTCACCTAAATAATCCGCAATTCCAGCCAAACATCAACAAATGATTAAAATTTCCTTTCGACGAAAATCGATAACGGTTACCGTGGGGTTCATTAGATCACGGTAGACATACCGATTCTCATCGACTCGAATTCGCGACATCGGTCGGTGAAAAGGTATACAGAATGCCGCACATGCGACTTACCGACGGCTGTCGATAACTGAGACTTACCGATACCGATTTCTCTCCGAAACGAGTTACAGAATAGCGCTCCAGGTGTACAAAGTATCTATCACTACACTAAACGATACGAAAGGCTTTTACAATGTTAATGCGCAAATGCTTAGAGATGTAAGTCGATCTTTTGAAGACGGTCTTCAAGGTGGTCACTATTGAGCAACTTTATTGTTGAATTTTTCATAAATATTAGCATATTTATTTTGTTAATTCATATTGGATTTATTGAAATATCAAAAAACTATTCAATTGAATATAAGGAACACTCAATCAAATTTAAAGTATAATAAAGTCACTTTCATTTACCTATATGAAATACAGGATGATTATTTAAAAAAATTGTGAAACCGATGTATTCGAGTTCGGACTTGCCCTGTATATGGTTTCTTGAACATGGAAGCAAGTTTAGTGAATTATGATGCATTTTGTACCCTTTGCAAATTATACATAAATACTACCCCATCATCAAATTATAATCATAAAAAACCAGGATGAAGTAGTTGAGATAAATTCCGCAAAATTTATTAAATATCTCGGTGTAATTGTTGACCAACATTTGAAATAGGATAATCATGTGATTGCCGTTGCGAAAACGTTAAGATACATGCTATTTAAATTCAAATGTTTAGAACAATTCTCCAGCATAAACTATTCTAAAAGATAATCTACTATTTATTCACTTGTAGAATCTAGAAGATAAAACATTTTTGACATTCCATCTTTGCCACCCTGTATCTTTTTTATCATCAATATTTTAATCAAGGAAGTTGCGCCAGATTGTTATATTTTTATGCCAAGAATCTTCCATTTTACTTTGGTCCATTACTTACGGACCGACCTGTATAAATCAGGCCACTACGGCTAAGCGATGCCCCCATCCTTTGAAAGTCATAAATGTATGTAGTTTTATGAATTCCACTCTAACTCAACAATAAAATTATGTACTTACAATAAATTAACCTTTTTTACTACCTCAAGGTATGGCAATGAGCTAATTTCCTAAAATTCCAAATTAAGAAACCATTTCTTATTAGCTCTCTCCGACTCCGATCTAGGATGTTGAAACTTAAATATATCTGTCAACAAAGATCCTGGAAGAATTATTTTTTCTCATTCAAGTCTGTTTGATATTAAAATTGTGTACGTTTCTCAATTTTGTTGACATTTGTACTTCAACAAATAAAAAGGTAAGATATTTATACTATAAATAGTACTTCAACTGACTAGTGACAATACAATGACAAATACCACGATACGCCAGGCTGGTTTGAAAAATAGTTTCAACATTGGGCGATTTTTAGGTACCCAAATTATGCCTGGTACATGCAAGAAAAAATCGTCTATGTTATCATTTGTTATTTTTTAAATGTGATGCCCAATATTTAGGAAATTAGCCTATTGTAATAAATTATACTGAACAGTTACATTATACACAAATACTTTGTAATGAATATGTTCTGTTCTAAAGTAAGTGCGACACGAATACATTTTGTGTAAATATTAATGAATGGTATGACTAGGGAAAAAAGTGCATGTCGCTTATTGAAACAAAAATTCTCTAGTTTGACTACGTTTTTCCAAAATATTCACTATGATTCAGCTATAGCTGGAGTTGTTTTCGATTCCTGCTCCTCTGGTTCTTCATTTTGTCTCTTCTCAATTTCAGCCTTGAAGTTTTCTATGTCTTCTTGACTGTGAATGAAAATTTGAAGATTCAATGGGTTTGTTCCAACTGGCATTTACGAACTGTCCTGGAATCGTTTCAAGTTCTGTATAATGCACAAACTCGAATTTGGGATGGTCACATGAACTTTAACACCCCTTCCAGAAGGTAAAGTTTGTATGCCTGCCCAAGCAGTCCCAAGAACGATACTATAAACATTTGGAACTCAAAAGAAATACAGCACTTGCGCAAACGATATCAAGAACGGTTCTATCGCCAGTTGGAACAAACCTTACAATATACTATTGGGACTATTGGGAAAAGTAGAATTCGATAGATGGCGCTCTGAAATGTCAATGTCATCTTGGCAACGAGTAAAACAAATCAGCTGCCGTATAAGCCCTTTGATATCTAAGTGGTTTTATTTTGCTGTTTTAGTTATTTTCAGTGTGTGTTTTGTAAAATTTTTGCTTTTTCTTTCATTGTGCTTTAGTATTTTGTGTTGTTAAACTAAATTTTGACTCCTAATATTTTTATTTTTGGAGTAATAGGTATGGTTCATATTTGTGAAAAGTACAAGGACTTCGTGTTTTTATTTTTGGAACTTTAGTTCTTTACGCCAGGTTATGTTTGAGCGACCAGGGGTCGCGACGCACAAGATCTGACCGTTACGCGTTACGTTACGCTGCGTTATGTTACATTGCTTCGTTATGTGCCTTGCTTTTGTGTGCTTGTGCCGCCTTAGTTTCTCTCTCGTTTACGAAGCAGCGATTCATAATAATCAATATGCTCCTAGCCGGATTTGAACCCGGGCCGCCCGCGTGCAATGCGAGCATTCTAACCACTGAACCACCGATGCTATATTGAAACTCTATGCAAAGCTGGTATTCGCAGTGCTGGTGATCTACTTGAATTTGTTGGGATAAATTTTTACTATTATTTCCATAATTTTTTTTGCGCGATCAAGGGGTCTAGCACATTTTCTTTTCGAAATACAGGTGTTGAAATTTTGAAAACTAGAATGGATAAATTGATTTGACATTTGGCAGGTTGTTTTTGAATGTAAAAGGGCATATTTTGAAAGAAATTTTAGTTTGTGCAACTAGTGTGGATATGATGGCCATATCGCACGAGGACGAAGTTTGAGCACGACGTCTGGTATGCTTACTACTCAACCACCAAAGAATATGCAAATCGTTTATCTATAACGTCAGATGTATTACATAATTTTTGCTTAAAAGGAACTAAAGTTCCTACCGTGTGTTCCGCGACACGTTCTACCTTTTGATATAGTTATTTCTACAAAAGTTGCAGGGAAGGTACGTTTGTATTGAGTAATATTTTAAATCTTTAATATCGACTTATTTTCTCTTTGATTTGCAATGAAAACAAAAAATAGAATAACATAACCTCTTCCATAATATCTCTGATTAGATACGAATATTACTTCAGAAATGATGACAGTTGAGTTAAATGGAAAAACACAGTTTTGTCACTGACACAAAATTAAACAAGTACGAATTTACGGTAATTACGTTGACTTGCTTGTAATACAAAAACAATGCAAAACGAATTATTTTACACGTTGCGACAGTTACAATTTTCTCCGCCAGAGGTCTCATTGAATTCTACTCCGCCCAATATTTATTTATAAAATGTAGTTCCTAATAAGAAATATTGTAGTTTTTGATTTTCCGTCGCCAGTTACAGAGATCTCAAATAATAACCGGCCAAGCACGAGTCGGAATCGGGCACGAAGGTTTCTGTACCATTATCTCTAATATAACTCAATATTCTGTGAATATTTCATGCGTCTACCTTTTGCCGAAGACTACTTTAGCTATTTCCTCATAGATGGCGACAGGATGTTATTAAAAATCACGTGTGCTGTATGTGAGCTCATGCTAATTTTTATTTTATTCTGTTTTTTTAGTATTTATTGTTAAAGCAGCAACCGAAATACATCATCTGAGAAAATTTCAACAGTCTAACTACTTCGTTTCATGAGATACAGGCTGGTGACGGACGGACAGCGAAGTCTTAGTAATAGGGTCAGTTCCTTTGGGTACGAAACCCTAAAAATTACTTACAGAAAAGTACCATTCTAATTTCACAGACTAATGAAGGAGACAACGGTGTTAGAATGGGTGCTATGAATGAGTTAATCCGATTGACTGGCTCGTAGGAAAAAAATTATTTCGTGGAATTGTACAAATAAATACCAGCAATTGACAAAACCTTGTGAAACCGTTCAATCAGGTGAAGATTACTTCACTTGATTTGACAAAAAAATCTTCGGGGTAAAAATGATCAGAACAGACTGACTACTGTTCCTACAAAATACAGAGCTATTTTTTTTATTAGATTTAAATTTGATGAGATGGCTAATCGGCCTATTCCACTGCGACCTTTACAGATTTATTGTGGTCCTCTTAATCTAGATTACACTCTCCATTCATTCATTCATTCAAACGTTTGGGTTGTGCTCAACAGCCCGGGCACTTGACCTAAGTCATTGTACCATTCCCAATGTTATCTACTTCCACTCCAAAAGTTTCGTGTCCTCTATATAGGCCACTAGCTTATTTGGGGGGATTTTAAGTAGTTCTGATGGTTGTATAGTTTCCTTTCCAAAATGCTTCTGTCTGAGTCCTTCTAAGTTCTTACATGAGCAGAATATATGAATAGGTGTTTCATCCCTTAGTTCGCACTTCCTACAGAAAGGTTCACTGACTATTTCCATTCTGTACAAATGTTTCCTTAGAGTGCAATGTCCAGTAACCAGGTCGGTTACTGTCTTCAAGTGTCTCTTGCTCAGTTTCAATAAACTGGTTGAGAGTTCTTTGTTTACCTTTTTCAGTAGACTTTTTGTGTGAAGATGACCTTCTGTCAACCTCCATTTAATTTGGTGTTCTTTGTCTAGCCAGTTCCGGATTTCCCCTCTTATGTAATCCTTTGTGATTCCACAGAACGGTTCCGGACCTATAAAGTCTCCTTTAGAGCCTTGTTTAGCTAGCTGGTCCGCCAATTCATTACCAGCAGTCCCTTCATGTCCCGGCACCCATACTAGAGACACTGTGTTGTCTCTTGCCAGCTTATTAAGGGACTCTTTGCAGTTTTTAACCAGTCTAGATTTCGTGGTAGGATTGCTGATAGCCTTCAGCAATGCCTGGCTATCAGTGAATATTTTTATTCTTTGTCCGGTATAACCCCTCTTGATATTTTCATCAATACAGGCTATAGCAGCAATTGTTTCTGCCTGGAATACAGACGTGTATCTACCAAGGCTGAAGAACATTTTCTTCCTAGGTCCATTTATACCAGCCCCAGTGCCATGGTTGGTTTTAGATCCATCAGTGAACCAGCTGATATCCCCGGGATTTCCCGAGTGCATCACCTGTTGCCTAGATGGAATGATAATATTCACTCGCTCAGTGAATATATTCTCTGGTATCATACTATCCAGACCCATCTGAAAGTTTGGTTCGTCTAGTATTGTCCCAGTAATATCGGTATGTCCCCCACGAACATTGTTCGGGGTCCACATGCCTCCCGATTTCAGTCTAAGAATCGCCATCATCGCCTCTGCCCTAACAAAAAGTTCCAGAGGAGGGAGGCCTACACTCTCCAGTCCTACTCTTTTTAAGTAGCCAATCAGGACTACTCCTACAGCGGAGACAATGCTAGACCTTCCTCCGCTACATTGTGTCATAATGTCCGAAGCCAGGGCAGCACTAACCCGACTGGAAAAAGCATCAGACCATGACGTGGCACATGGGAGAGGACACACAGAGATAAGGCATGTCGATGATGACATTTTCAAAATGCCAACAGACCACATGACCACCAAATATATCTTTCGCAAGAACTTCGAGATTGTCATCAAAGACCGAAAGGAGCTTGAGGAAGAGAACGCACCACCACTTAGTAGAGCGAATGAACTGATCTGGTATACAGACAGATCAGAAAATGAGCTCGGCACCGGAGCGTGCATATACAGCAAGACGAGCAAATAAGAAGGGGTCGTCTCGCTTGGCAAATACGCTTCTGTATTTCAAGCAGAGGTCTATGCAATACTTGCATGTGCAAGGGCTAATAATATGAGAGCCTACAACAACAGGTAGATCAGGATCTACAGTGACAGTCAAGCCGCCCTTAAAGCACTTCAGAGCTATAGGGTGACATCTCGGCTAGTATGGGAATGCGGCGAAGAACTTATAAGACTGGCGACTCGGAACAGTGTAACACTGGAGTGGGTCCCAGGTCATAAAGGAATCGCAGGCAATGAAAAAGCTGACGAACTCGCAAGAGAAGGATCGTCAACTCTGATGAACGGACCCGAACCTGCTGTGGGTATCCTCAGATGCTTAACAAGGTCATGGTTAAAAGGGTGGTTGAAAGAACAACACAATAAACACTGGAAGAATACAACCAGGCAAATACATGGGAAGAAGTTCATAAAAGAATCCATCAGAAAAAGTAGCGAAAGAACTGCTCTCGATGAGCAGGAACAAACTACGCACCATAACGGGGCTACTTACGGGACATTTTCCCACAAAGGAGCACCTAAACAAAATAGGGCTGTACAACGGAGACCTTACATGCAGAAGATGCAAAAAGGCTACCGAAACATCTCTGCATATACTATGCAACTGTGAGTCGCTGGACCACAGAAGGCAGAAACTGTATGGTAGACCCCAAATGACTCGAGAAGATTTCTACAACCAACCAGCAAAGAACCTGTATAAGCTAATACAGGGAACGGAATGGCTGAATAGGTTGTAGTCAGAACACTAGGAGTATCCACAATAAGCCCAGGAGACTGAGGTGGTACCGGCGAAGGGACGGCTCCTGAGAGAGAAAAAAAAAGTAACCAATTAGCCTCGATACTGCATCTTTCATGTAATTCCTTGCTGGTGGCTTCCCATCGCCCAGTTAAAAAAACCGCACTTTTGCTAGGCAATCGCATTGACGTAGGATGTGCTCAACTGTTTCCTTTTCTAGGTGACAGAATCTGCACATGACTTCGTCTGTCAACCCAATTAGCTTTGCGTGCCTGTTAAGATACCTCTTAGACTTTGACAGTTTTGGTCTGCCATAAATGTATGCGAATGTACTCTAATGAAGTTAAGCCTGTGAGATTACCCACCATCCTTTTTTTATTTGAGAGGAATGTAAAATAAAAATTCATTTCACGTTTGCTATAAAGTTGAGCAGATATGTTGTCATAATTTTGTTTAAATATGATTACAATATGGGAAAATAATAAGACGGAAAAGAAAAACATGTAAATGATTTGTCTAATTACAGGAAAGACCGGAAGAAAGGTGTGAGGAAACCTGGTATACAGATGACTTCAAAGGTAGCAGTTGCCATCTTCAGAGATGCACTAAAGGCATCGATTCCAAATGCAACGAAAATACTGATGGAAACCAAAGCCGACGATATACAAGTAGGCTCAATAAACAAAGATGAGGAAACAGTAAATATATGTATGTTAACAGGGCACTGTAAGCTTAACAGTCACGCAAAACTAATGTGATTGAGAAACAAAAGCATGTGTAAATTCTGCCATCCTTTGCTATAGGCTGGTAGCAAACTATATCAAAAGTCGATTGGCTATTTAAAACGATTCCGAATAGAAGAGGTGATCCAGATTTATAGGATTAAAATGTATCTGAAATGGTGGCAGCGGAATAGGCAAATTAGTCACCTCACAAAATTTGAAATCTCACTTGCTATTTAAAAACAGTTTACCTAATTTGCACAAATAGGATTCCATTAATCACGTTCAACATGTCTAAAACAGATCCCATGGAAGGCGGTTGAATTTGGATCGGTGGTAGTGAAGCTCCATTTTTTCCAGTGTATATTTCATTCATCTTTTTCTGAAGAACTACTGCTTGTTGTGTTAAATGTTTCAAACATTCTGAGGATTCTTTGGTTTTTTCGTGGTTTTCACCAAGCTGAAAATGATATATTTTAATATTTTTTAAATATATACAGAATAACTATTAATAATTTTCAGAAATGGCAGAGGGAACTTCAACATTTTTTATTAATAAACTAGTGTCCGGAAACTTCTCGTTTTCAAGATAAATTAGAAATCTTTAAAAACAATTACATCAAGAAAATAGTAGTTACTTACTCATCAAGTTGAGAAACATTATGTTTAATCGACTTCCGAATTTTTCGAAATTAGTGCGAACGTCTACGAATATCAAACTCCAGAATAATTCGAGTCACTGACTCTTCTTCAGTATTAACAGATGTCGCACAAACCAGAGATTTGATAAAACCCCAAATACAAAAATCATCTGGGGAATTATCTGGTAAACGTGGAGGTACCCAAGAAATTTTCCATTTTAAAATTGTGCATTTAGATAATTTCGGCAATTCAATTTTCTGATTGTTTCCAAATTGTTGCAAAAAGAAATAATTTGTGACACACGTGAAATGTCAAGTACGAAAATAGTTTTGCCCTTCTTCAAAGGTCGCTATGATTCAATTTTATTTCATTTTATCTCGATATTGAAGAATTTCCGGACACTAGTTTATCAATAAGAATTGTTTATTTAAGTGACCTCTGTCATTTATGAAAATTGGGAAGTTATTTTGTGACACCCTGTATAAACAAAAAAAGGCCATCGGCAATCCCATTTCCGACAATTTCTGTATGCTCCAGCATTCACAACAAAATTACTTCATGTCCAGCCAGTTGCTTAAGGGATTATTAGCAGTTCCAGTTTAAGACTTTTAAGTTGTAGACTTCAGAGCCTTGAAAGCTGCTGAGTTAAAGCACTCATGAGCACATACATCTATTGCTAACAGTTCTGCTTCGAATATTGTTAGAGTATTTTCCAGGGATGTTTTGACCCATTAGTGTAATAGGTAATGGCCCCTCCCGTAATTAGGGCGATTAGGTTTTGTGTTCGTTGATAACATCTAAAGAAAGTTCGACATCCTTGGAAAGTCCGTGGACATCTTCATGGATCGGGTTGCTCCAGCCCTGTCTCTCCAGATGACCAATTAAGTCGCCGGGTTGTTATATTGTTTACACCATAAATTGAAAAAAATTGGTTAACAGTGTAAAACATTTTTCTGCATATTTTCAATTGCTGCGGAAAAAATATTGTACACAACACCTGAGTAAAGCGTTTATTCAACACTTGAATAGAAGAGACTTTTACTTGATGAAGATCCATACTGAACGATGCAATAAAACAATTTCATTTGTTTAAATCCTCATTATATTTGAACTAATAACTTGTGACGCGTTTCGCTAACACAGTAGCATTTACAAATGATAAAGGTATACACTACTAGTAGAAATGTTCATGGATGATAAAGAAAATTTTTTCCGTAACCACCTCTTTAGTAAAAAAATTATGTACTGTCACCGATATGTAGACGATATTTTACCTAGCTTCACCAGCACAACTAAACAATCAGACGGCTCATTACTTACATTAACTCAATCCATAACAATGTCAAATTTATCGAGAACTATAAACTTTTTAGACCTTACAATTTCAAAAATAAATAACATGATTTTTCTATATTTCACAAACCATCATATACATTACAATTCATAATAGTTCGGTCCACCCGTTCAGTCATAAATTAGCAGCAGTCCCATTAAATACTAATAATTACAACAAAGAACTGAATATCGCAAAACAAATAGCAGTTGATTTACGATTCAAATTTAATTGACATTAATATCATAAATAAAAAGATACTAAAGCAGACTTAAGAACAAGTATTTACTTCTGATAAAAATAATCAATTCAAAAGCTTAAAATACTTTGGAATACCATTTTTAAAAGTTGAATCATTTTTAGAAACTTTGTACATGAAGTTTGCTTTAAAATAGATTATAATATATCCAAACTCATTAAAATTGAACAAATCAGGAGTTTATAGATTAAAAAGTGCCAATGACAACTGTGACAAAATTTATATCGGTAGAACTTTTAGGAATTTCAACGTAGCTATGATAATAACACAAATTAGATTCTAACTATTCAAATTATGTATTAGCAAACCAACATACTATCGACAAAAATTTTGAAATTTTACATGTAGAACCTAAATCCTTCAAATGAAATTGAAAAGTCAGGTAATCTTCCTAACGACCAAATAAATATCAACCATTCTCCCTTAATAAACATATTTACAGAAGATATACGAACGGCCCGACCAATCATACATTAAACATATAAACGAACTTCTAACCTCCCTTTTGCCTGTTTTCATTTTAGAGACTACGATTTTTTTGTTTGATTTTGTCATTTTGGATTTTATTTTTCATTATTTACGACTATGTCTACCCCTACAGGAGATTAATCTTTCTCGTCGGTCAAAATATTCCGAACAGTTCAGATTTACCTCCCCTACCTCTAGATGTAATAAACGAACGATTCAGACTAAAAAGATTAAACGGACGCAAATAACGGACGCAGCTAATATTAGTGATAAGCAAAGCAAGACCAAGACGGGCTTAGCCTTCATTTTAAATGGGTTTACAACAAGATCCTCATTTTAGCACTTATTTTATTAGTAGGTATAAGATATCAAATATAATATTGTGAGTGGAATAATTTATACAACAAACATATTTTCAGTAGTAATACCCCTAGTGCTTGATAATACCGAGATAATTTTTTCATAGAGAATGCTGAAAGCGTGTTGCTTGATAATAGCCCAAGGCCGAGGGCTATTATCCTTGAGCAACACGCTTGAAGGATTCTCTATGACAAAATTTTGAGAATTTATCAATGCCCGAGGAGTATTCGATAAGATAATTTTTTACTTTGTAGATATCAGAGTATTGATTGTAAATCTGACGTTTAATAATTTTGAATACCAAATTAATTAATTTTAATCAAACAAATATTATTCACTTTTATTTAAAACTACAGTTGTGGAAAGTGCAATTGGTAAATTAATTGAATCGTTAGATGCAATACCAAATCTTCGCGACATTTTTAAACCAGTTGTCAGTTTTACGTTCAATTAATTTTTAATAAAAAAATACCACATGTAGGGTATTATCGCTGTAATCCAGAGGAGATTGGATGAAATTTGACACATGACTTAAAATTAAGTAATTTGATTGGTTACTATATTTAGTAAAAAATTATCATTTAAATTAGGTATACTCATTCATAACTCAAATTAAATCATTATTGAATGAATGAAAAAAAGCAAGACTGCAAGAGTCGATCTTGCATAAGTCTTACCCAACTCGGTCTTCACTATTCAATATCCTTAAAATTTCGTATTAATGCACTGAATAAATAAAATAAAAACGCGTTACAAGTTTAAATTGAACATTAGTTCAAATATAATGAAGATTTAAACTAATTAATAGTTATTTACGTAATTAGTGGGATATTGACATTATTATCGCACGCATGTGAAGTTTGCACGACGAGGCCGTAGGCCGAGTCGTGTAATCACATAAGTGCGTTAATAATTCCTATCACACGTGTTACGTACAAAATTTTATCTACAACTGTTTATTAGTATTATTAACAGTACCTATAATATAAAATTTGAAAAAAATTTCAATCCAACGTATTTTTAATAATAATGACTGCAAACATAAGGTACTGTGTATCATATTTTATGACCATAGCAACAAAGACAAACAAGGCTGTGAAAAAAAAATAAATTAGTTATGTCATCAAATTTTCAAAGTTGAATGAACAAAAATCTATAAAAATGAGTTCAAGTGAAGAAAATCTCCTTTCGGAAATTGAAAATGCAGCTTCCAGTGTTATTTTAAATATTTAATTCTGGTATTAATATGTTTCTAGATTCTTATTACCGCACTAGTGCGGTAATGTAATCAAAAACGCACTAGTGCGGTAATATACGTCATTATGACATTAAAAATAGTGTCAAATCGTACCCGTTACATGACAGTTGTAGATAAATTGTTTTATGTCATCGTTTATTTAACATATAATGTAGACTTACCTGTTGTTTATAAATGGCATAAGCTTCTTTTTCGTTATTTAATGCCGATCTAAAATTTCCCATACAGCTTTGTGTTCTAGCGACAAGATGATAACTGACTGCTACTTTTAAAGATTTCGCTCCAAAATATTTAATATTCAGTGCCAGAGCTTTTTCTAAGAAACGTAGAGATAAATCGTATTCGCCTACTGCATGAAGTATCAAGCTTATATTACTCTGAAAGTTCAAATTTTTTTTATTAACAATCGGCTGTTGAAGATGATATAATAGGTGTGTTCTTTTTGACTGAGATCTCAGCTCACCTCAGTTAAAGTGATTTGAGATAAAGTGATGTGAGTAAGCACCAAAAAGAACGAACTACTCAATTGGAACGCGCGATCTGCCGACGCATGCGTGAATAAGAGACGTAAAACATAAATTCGTATCAGCATTTAATAAGGGAGGAAAAATCTCAGCTCACTTCGAAGTGAGTATATCAAAAAGAACGCGCACATTACCGATGTGAGCTGAGATTAACTGAGATCCCAATCCAAAAGAACACACCTAAAATATCATTAATAGTATATTACGTAACAAGAGTTGTAAGTAACCCATTACGCACGAAATGAAAAAGTTTATAAATTTCGTGCGTAATGGGATTACAACTCGTGTAACGTACTATACTTTTTCTACGCTCATCTATTTTCTTCTGAGTGCTCATAATTTCATCTTTTTTACTACTAACAGACATATTCGTAGTTAAAGTTGAGAAAATATTCGGATACTATATTTTGTTAAAAAAATTGACAGCATAAATGAGATGACGCTTATTTCCATAAAAAATACATTGGTTTGCATTGGAGCGTTTGTCTGATAGATATACCAAACAAGAAAACGCGATTTATTTTTTTTAGAAATTGTAGAATGTGTTGCCGACATTTAGGGGCATCACTCTCTTAAACAAAAATGTATTTCTCTAATGCTAAAAGCTTTTATGTTTTTCCATCGATCAAAAGTATGTAATGGGGCCCACTCACTGAGAAGGAAGAATGTGCAGTTAAGTATGTTCATGTTGGCTGTAAAGTAAACGTGTACTTTCATATTTCCCACACACGGATACTTTTGCTTGTTGAGTGAGGATGTGTGACAAGCGTGACATGACGTCGAAAAAAGATCTTATGTTAATGGCAGTGTGTAGTTATTAAGGAAAAGTGTAGTGTGTCCTATGTAATTTTGTTCACAATCTTTACAAGGAAAGATAGAATTAAAAAAGAACAACTTTCCAATATTATATACAGAGCGCTTTAATTGCTTGAGATATATATAACATTTTTTCTACAATCACTGGAATATATATTATAAGTAATAAAATTGATAAATTCATACTTGTCAAATACTTTATAAAATTTTAAACGTATAATTATTTTTGTCAATATTGTCAATAAACTTCTTCTTATTCTACAATTAGAAAGGCCTCAGCTGGTAGGGCCATCCGGCCAGTATATGCAAAATATTCAGAACGTGGCACAACAATTAAGCACAAAAACACAAAAAAAATTAATACGGTAACATCGCAATCACACTAATTAATTATTTAAAACATTAAAAACAGCGATTTATTAGATTGTGAAAGATTTTCAGAAGACAAAAACACTCCCTAGCCAGGTTGCTCTATTTTGTCACTGTCACTGTCAATACAATTATGTTTGTAGTATCGGTTGTTATGGGCAACGAGCGTTTTGCAATTTTTTACGCTCGGCGAGCGTAAAGTAACTCTCCTCAAGAAACGTCAACTTTTCGTTGTAAAAATGGCAAGCGAAAAAGTCTACTTTTCAATGTGATTGTAGAAAAAGTATTTTTTTGGGCGATCGATCTTTTTTGTTTATTTACAGCATCGGTTGTCAGGACGGTAGGTTGTGTTTACTGGTTTCTAAGTCTAACACGTCGGTAAGTAAATTACTTACCGACGTCTTAGCCCTACATACATTTAAGTGGTCCCAAAATAATATATTACTTTCATTCATTACACAAAAGGAACAAAGAAATAAGAAGATTCATATTTTTTTAATGAGCAGAACTGAACAGAACAATATTTTAAGCTGATCGAGAAGTATAAATGTCATTTTTGACATTTCGTTCATTTCGAAGGAATTTAAATTATTTTATTCGAAATTTATTTCAATACGATCGCGCAAAAAGTGGTATAAGCATCTCGAACGTTAAGGGTAATACCTATCGGTCTCCAGTTCTTAATACTAATATACTATTATTTATATGTGGTGGTAAAAATCACGATACTCTTACTCACGGTATGCTGATTTCTACTTCAAATTGCGTCCGAGCCGCGCAGTTTCGTCACGCGGGAACCAGTGATTTACACCCACCTCTCACCAGTCTTTCGATTCATTGTATTTTCATGCAATACAAGGTTTTGTTAGTTTAAATTTCAATTTTACTTGAGTTGATTCGTTTATTTGGAATTTTATTACCTACTAATTTACTGTTATTGATGTTATTTTAATACTGTTTTATAATAAAAGGCTATTTTTGTTTTGTATATACGATTAAGGGATATTAATAGGAAAATCAGTTTCCAGAAAATGATTGTAAATAAGCTTTTTTTAATCCTATACTATAAGTTATTAGTTAAATGCCAATTTTCAGTTTTATAATGATACTATTATAACACTGGTTTCCATTATGAAACTGAAAAATTGGCCAATAAAAATCTATATTTTTAAATAACCAAGTAGGCAGACTCATTTTTTTCTGCATAATGTTTTGACAGTTTTTAAGAGATTCGTGTGTTTTATGACAGTTTGAATCTTTTACATTAGTTTTTAAAAGAAATGTCGAGCACCATACCAAAAATACTTAATGATCAAGGTGAATACATATTTAAACTTATTAATTTATTTTTGTTTACAATAATTTATTACTAATTTTGAAATGTCGAGCACCATACCAAAAATACTTAATGATGCAAGTTTCATGTACTTAATGGTTATTAATACAATCGCATTAACCACAAGAAACTCGCCTTTGGCTCGTTTCGTATCCCAGTGACACATTTGTTAAGAAGTCTTGTATAAGAAATAAAATACAATGGTAGAAATATGAAATATAACATATTTATAATATAATGGTGCCCACCCAAAAATTTTTTATTTTTCAAATATTTTTAAAATGTAAAAAATATATATTACCTACATATTTCTACTCGGTTTGTACATTGTTAACTCCCAGCATCATTGTACTTACCAAAAAAAGATAACTAAGTTACTGATAATGAGGTAGTATTTCATATTATATCTAAAAAACCATTTCTTATTTAAATAATCATTCATAAATTGGAAATATGCATGAAAATTAAAGACAAACAGAGTATTTCCCATATATTTAACATTGTACATTAGTGATAGAGATTCCCACATGACGTCACACGCTGTCGACTACATGCACAAGAACATACCGTGGTAAGTGTATCATGGTATAGATAAAATTTTAAAAATCATAACAATATACATTATACATACATATGCAGTAAACATCTCCCTTTATAACTTACAGCACTATAAAAAATGAGTCAATTTAAAAATAATTAAAGTACATTCAATAGCCTTCTTGGTGTGCGTCATCGTTTGTGACGTATATCTGGGTTTTGGGTATGTCGTTTATTTTATTTGCTATTTTGACATATCGCTGTCCTCAAATTTGATAAATAAAATCATCAGGATCGTATTCAGACCAATTCGAAAAGGCTATGAAAGTAATAATTACCAGTTTCTTTTTCTAACTGAAAATACTTGAGAACTTCCAATATGCTGATGTTTTTCCGTGTATCTATGCATATTATTGTATTTTTCAAATAAATATAACAATGAGATTATTATTCTCTTTTCATAAATCATAATTGACCGTTAACAACAAAGTGCATACCTCACGAGAACTGTCAGTGAGACATTAGAAAAAGACGTAAGACACATTGCCGGTACGAAAGGCAAGTCTGCATCCTATTTTGAATCCTGTAATTTCTCCCGATTGATAGGTCTCGCTTGCGCGTAATCTAAACATCGACTAATCAAATTTATAGATAAGAGTTAACGTTTGTAATACATTTAAAGGTTCATTTTTGTGATATTTTGATTAGGATTAATCACAGACCTGCCTTTTTCCATTTCTTCCAACGTAATGTGTTAGAAGTACATTAACAATCGATGACGTCGCCAACAAGAGTATTATATGAACTCTGGGAAAAACAATATTTATTAATAATCTTTACATACTTACATCAAGTAAAGCTACTTCTGGATGATTTTCTCCACATATTAGTATTGCAAGATATCTTGCTCGATATAAAAGTTTCAAGGCAGTGCTAACTTGACTGTTAGCAAAACAGTATAGCGCCAAATGAGCCTAAAACAAACAAACAATTCATAAATATTATCAACATGTTAAAGATATTCTTTAGTTAGTGATTCTCACAGTTTTTCTCTTATCTTACAAAAAAATAGATACAATCACATTTGAGTAAAATATTTGGCATACACCATGGTACATTTATTAATCAATGGTAGTGAAACCTAATTCCATAATTTGTAAAGATATCTGCCATATTAATCAGAATACAGTTAAAAATTTGTTAAATCAAGTAGTAGAACTCAATAAATGGTTTCACTTTTTATAATAAGCAACATTTCTGGTTACGTGATATTTATCTTTCGTCAGTTTGTAGCATCGATGTTGCATCGTGAAATTCATGATT
>CAJUYH010003908.1:0-29736 GCA_910591685.1 Galerucella tenella | reverse complement strand
CTTTGGCGGTCTATGGGAGGCAGGAATTAAAATAACAAAGCATCATTTAAGGCGAGTCATTGGTGAGAATAAATTTGATTTTGAGCAATTTAATACTCTTTTGCAACAAATTGAAGCCGTTTTAAACTCTCGACCCATTTCCCCATTATCTTCCGATCCTGAAGATCTTTCGCCGTTGACTCCAGGGCATTTTTTAATTGGACGACCACTAATAGCCCTTCCAGAATTTAATTTGACAGAAATATCAACCAATAGACTCACTAAATATCAGCATATTCAGCAACTGGTCCAGCATTTATGGTATCGTTGGTATAAAGAATATATATCCGGGCTTCAAACACGAATGAAATGGAAGACTAGCAGTTCCAAAATAATCGAACATGGTGCCCTAGTTGTCATAAAAGACGATAATTTACCTCCGTTGAAGTGGCAACTGGGGAGAATTATGCAACTTCACCCAGGTGATGACGCTGTAGTTAGAGTTGTTAGTATTAAGACCCAAGGTGCTATTATCAAACGTTCAGTATCCAGAATTTGTCTTCTTCCAATTGAAAGCGATAACTTTCAAGATGGCCGGCATGTTACGTCATTAACTGTCATTAATAATAATTTTGATAGATATAATATGTCTCTGTATTGAATTTAAAATAAATAAATATTTAAACCAAAAATAGTATACAGTCCACACAACTAACAACAAAGGCTCTTCTTACTTCTATACAGGTTTCTATCCACTTAATAAAGAATAATTTATATCTCTATAATAATTATAATCAAGTATAAATATTATTGTACATACATACAGGGTGGGGCAATCTTCTGACATCGGAGGATTACATCGTTGTGGTGAGAGAAAGAACTTTATAATTTTGTGTAAACTGATACAGTTACTGAGAGCACATTTTGAAAATACTTTCGATTCTACAGGGTGTTCCAAAACCACGTAGCAGCACAAACTTACATTTTTTTAAATGGAACGTACTATATTTTGTTCAAGAATCGGAAAGATCTCACCGAGAGCGTTACAAAAATATAGCACTCTAATATATTATAAGAGTGTTTTGCAAAGATATGGCCAATTATTAGCAAAAAATACCTCCTCTTTAACACTCTGCAAAACAGTAAATTATAATAAATCAGCAGGTCTTTGTATTCAAATGTCATACACACATCATTGGTTGTACTCAGTATTAATTCCTTTTTTTATCTGTGGCTTCTTTAATACAGGGTGAATCAGAACGCAAATCAAGCAAAATCTCAAAATTTTTAAATGAATCACCCTATAAGTCTTTTTACAATTTGTTAGTACAATTGATAAACTTTCAAACGATGTAGTACACTTAGGGCATGAGTTAATGGAAAATCGTAGATATTTTATGATAATGGTCAAAAACAAGTATTTTACGTACACAAATTAAATGGTATTAAATTTTTACATGCAATCTCTTGTAAATTCTAACATTTCTAAGGCATACATTTTAATCGTAATTTTGGATGTAACTACAATATCTAATCAATGAAATAAAATGTTTGCTAATACCGAAGGTACCTGGAATTACCAAAAATTACATATTTATTCATGTTTCACTTTCAAGAATTGTTATTATGGGCTTGTTTGAGAATGGGCGAAACATCAAGCCATATTTTTGATTATATCAAGTGGGCTACTATCAAAATAGTATCTACTAAAAAATGTCAAAGAAATATTGCTGTATTCTTCGTTTGTGTTGTGGAAGTTGATTCAAACACAATAGTTAACTTGTGGTTCCAACAAGATAGAGCATCTGTATATCACGTTCGTTGTGTACGTCAGTGGTTAAACAGACATTTTACCGACAGGAGGATAGGACGAGGTGGACCAATTTCGTGGCCTCCTCTATCTCCAGATCTCATACCGATGGATTCCTTTTTATGGGGATACCTCAAGCAACTTGTGTATCAAACGGAACCTACTACCAGAGAAAGAAAGGATTCGTAACGCATTTTCCACAATAACTCCAGCTATGTTGGAAAGAGTAGGATCCTCGTTTTTAAAAGGATAAACTTGTATACTTTTTATAGAATTTCAATGTACATGTATGTAAATGTGAGTGTTCTTATAATGTTGTTTTTCAAAATTGTTAGTTTTTCAAAAATAAAAAAAGTTGGAAAATAAATTACAAGCTTGCATTTTACATAACTAAGATATACTGTTTGTGATGAATAATTATTTCGTAAAGACTACAAACTGCTTTTATATTTATTAGTACTATAATGGCATTAGCCTACTTACAGTAAACAATAGTATATTAAGTATGTATCAAGAACGGTAAGGGTTGTTTACCGGTCGACGGCAATGTTTGAAGGCTAAGCGTAGCGAAGCCTCCAATTTTGCTGGAGACCGGTATTGCCCTTGACGTTCGAAATGCTTATACCATTTTTTGCGCGACCGTATTGAAATATTCGAATTTCGAATAAAATAATTTAAATTTCTTCGAAATGAACGAAATGATCGAATGTGACATTTATACTTCTCGATCAGTTTCATGTTGTATGTAAAAATGTAATACAATTTAATTTGTGTACGTAAAATACTTGTTTTTGACCATTATCTTAAAATATCTACGATTTTCCATCAACTAATGCCCTAAGTGTACTACATCGTTTGGAAGTTTATTGATTGTACTAACAAATTGTAAAAAGACTTATAGGGTGATTCATTTAAAAATGTTGAGATATTGCTTGATTTGCGTTTTGTGTCACCCTGTATCAAAGAAGCCACAGATAAAAAAAGTAATAAATACTGAGTACAGCCAATGATGTGTGTATGACATTTGAATACAAAAAACTGTTGATTTATTTTAATTTACTGTTTTGCAGAGTGTTAAAGAGGAGGTCTTTTTTGCTAATAATTGGCCATATCTTTGTAAAACACCCTTAAAATATATTAGAGTTCTATATTTTTATAACGCTTTCGGTGAGATATTTCCGATTCTTGAACAAAATATAGTACGTTCCATTTAAAAAATGTAAGTTTGTGCTGCTACGTGGTTTTGGAACACCCTGTAAAATCGAAAGTATTCTCAAAATGTGCCCTCAGTAACTGTATTAGTTCACACAAAATTATAAAGTTCTATCTCTCACCACAACGATGTAATCCTCCGATGTCGGAAGATTGCCCCACCCTGTATAATTTTCTACCTGTATAGCACCGCCACTGTCCTGTTACATCCATGGTATAAATCAGAGGCTCCCAAACTTTTTTTTCTCATAGACCAAATCTCGACAATATAAATGTGAACATTAGATCTAATTATGGAAATTTGCGTTTCGTCTGAGTTCCAACTATGCATTAAGTGATTCCTAAAAAGGTGATATTTGAATGGCTAATGGCCGATTTCATAAAGAAACACAAAGGATACTTTACGTTCAAAGGATACTTTAATAAATTTTATTGATTTTATAACCAATTTAAAGTATGCTTTTAACTCAAAGTACCTATCCTTTAAGGTTAAAGTGTCGATTTCTCGACTTTATCTCTCTAAAGTGTCATTTAACTACAACCTCAAATTTTTTATATATGTGATTTATTTTCACCAAAGTTTTCGCTTAAAAAACAAACTGTTATGTATCTACTGAATGAAATAGAAGAGCAAATCGCTTTATTATACCTAGATACTAATGAGTAAGTTATAAAATTCATAGAGTTGTGTTGTATACAATGACCAATAAATAGAATTAACAAAAACCCTCATTTAATTTTCATTATATATAAGCTTTTATTCTACAATTAATAAAATACATACAAAAAATGTGTTTTAGTTGTAATACACATAGGTACCTTTTCTGCATTACTAGCTTTATTAGCAGTTTTGCAACTTTAGCAATCTAAGATATGCTCAAAATTTTCAATTTCTTGAATCAATTTAATCTCTTCCTCTCGAGAAAAATTTGAAAAGCGAACTTTCTCATTATTTTCTTAAATTTCCATGTTATTCCAAATGAATCGCTTTCGCAAATAATACAAACGCCACAACTTTTAACGAAACTTAACCTCATTTATTTAGACAGGAACGGAAAAATGAGCCAAATATGACAGATCTTTCTATTTCATGTCCAAATCCATGAATTCCAGGTTAACCAACACTTTAAAAATTAATTAAAAGATACTTTATGGAAAGGACACTTTAATATTCATTATGGCACCAAACGACGGTAACAACTACTTTAAAGGAGACTTTAGTGGACTTTAGTTACTCATTATGAAATCGGCCGTAATAGTGTTAATTATTTAATTGATTGTTCTGTGCTGATGCCTTTTCAAGAGTGTGTAATTCCATTCAACCAAACAAACTCTACTCACTTCATTGTGACTTGTGTCACCCAGGTGTGACTCGAATGATTCATTGGACAAGAACTCATAATCTACCATTTTCCGTTGAAGAAATACGCAAAATGACTGCATCCTGTACTTCATGTAACGCTGTGAAACCAAAATTCTATAGAACCAATAATTCTATTCTCATCATCATCGAAAGACTCAGTATGGATTTCAAGGGTCCACTTCCATCAAGAACTCGTAACAAATATCTACTTACAATTATTGATGAATATTCTAGATTCCCATTTGCCTATCCTTGTGCAGATATGAATTCTTAAACTGTGATAGACTGTCTAGTTGAATTATTTTCTTTGTTTGGAATACCTTCTTATATTCATACGGATAGAGGTGCTTCTTTTATATCAAAAGGAATGCAAAAATTCCTTCACAAACGCGGTGTTGCTACATCTATGTCTACTCCATACAATCCTCCTGGAAATGGACAAATAGAGCGCGAAAATGGCACTATTTAGCGGACAACATCTCTTGCACTCAAACAAAGGAATTTGGAAATTTCTAATTGGGAAGTAGTAATTTCAGATGCATTACATTCCCTTAGATCTCTTCTATGCACTGCCACTAACGAAACTCCCCATGAAAGAATGTTTAAACATAATAGAAGATCTGCCAATGGTTGTTCTTTACCTTCCTGGCTGGTTCCTTCCAACAAAGTCTTTATGAAGAAGCATGTACGATCGAGTAGATATGACCCTCTAGTAGAAGAAGTGGAGCTTATTGATGTCAATCCGCAATACGCCCGAGTTCGGCTAGAAGATGGAAGGGAGACAACTGTGTCTTTAAAACACTTGGCTCCTAACGGCGAAGGAGATTTAGAAACGGAGTTTCAACTGCTTTCTTATAAAGACCAAGAACAAGCAGAGGAGCAGAGGATATTCTACAAGGTGAAAAACCTGGAGACCCATCTGCTGATGAAAGTGGCTTAGACTCTCCTACTTCCGAATATTGTTCTACTCCTAATAGTTCTTCTCAAGAAAATACTCTTCATCGTTCAACCAGGGAACGTCGACTGCCTGAACGATTCAAGGACTACTATTTGAAGGGTGGAAGAATGTAGTATTACTATGATGTTTTGTTAAGTTGTCTAAATGACGTTTAGTAATTTTGACATTTTATGAATTCTAATTCAACATTAGTTTTGTGAATAATAAAGCCTTAGTTATTAAAAGGTTCTCATTACAGTGGTCCAATCAAAAAAGTGGTTCTATCCAACTACATTTTTGAAATCTACTCACAGCACAAAAAACCAATAAATTTACACTTTTTAATTCTAATTATTGAAAGCAATTTATCCTAAGATTCATAATAGAGTTTTATGGAAAAGACTGAACCGATTTTAATGTGATTTAAACATTTTTTCACGAATTATACTTTGATATATTTCTGTAAATTCAATAGAAAATACTTTTTTGATATCAAAACAGTATGTAAACTAAATAATATAAAAAAGTATGTAAAAATACGTATAATTTATGAAAATATATTTTTCTACAATCACATTGAGAAGTGGGCTTTTTCGCTTGCCATTGTGTTAACTACTGTAGAATATAATTATTCAACACGTTAATTGGAAAAGAATATATTAAATAGAAAAGTACAAAATAAGTGTCAACTCTCTAAATTATCTTGTCAAAAACTCTCTGACATATCACTGACCATAATCTTGTATCCTAGGTAGTAGTAGTCTACAACATCTTCCCCTTTTAAGAAGGTTATTCTATTTTCCTAGGTAAGATCGTAATCTGCAAGTCTTTGAGGCATTTTTCTACTACGAGTAGGTCTACTGAAATTTGGATGACTTCCACCTTGAAGAGAATGCATTTCATCAGATAGATCTGGACGTGAACCAATGTCATCTTCAGGTGGTACAGAACCATTAGGTTCGGAAGAGTGAATGATACTGAACGTATCTAGCAGTATATGAAGTGGTAAATTTGTTTCAAGTCTGTTTTCATCTTCTTTATTGACGTCGTTTCTTGATTTCAATTGATTGGTATGAACTCTAATTAACTTGTGAGGTTGACTAAGTAATACATTGTGTTGAAGAACATTTAGTGCCCGCCCCGTATTATGCAGAAGCTTGGTGGCCCACGGCGCAAGCGTGAACAGAGGGGGTCGAAGCGATCGATCCACGAAGAATGAAACGGACGTTGTCGTATCTTGTATGTCGTATCGTAACGATCTATTTTGTCAATATGTAATATCTGTTTTATAACACATGGCAGTGAATATTTTAAAAAGTGAAAAACCATTTTAATACAGTCCACTATATTTGAAGAAGTGTCCTATGGAACCAGAACATATTTTGATCCTTCGCCGGATTTGCAATTAGAAGTATAAGGAGAAACAGCTTAGCGGTGTGATCCAAGCCGATTGAAGATTGAAGCAGTAGGCCAATTCCATTTTATTCCATTTATCTATTAATCCTACCAAAATGTTCAATGTTTCTTTTTCGATTTGTACAATTAAATTGAGTTTATAGAGATATTGCTATTGAATTCGATTTTATATACCCGATAAGGGTATTTTCTGATTTCTGTGCATGCATAACTTTCCTGTATCGATTAACTGATTATAACAGGAAATCATTTTATTCAACAATTCATGAAAATAATTTGAGGTTATTTTACCGACTATTAGCGCCAAATCATTCGATTATTCTCGATTTTACATTTGAAAGATTTGACTACTCGATTTTACATTTGATTACCATTCGATTTATTTGATATCTATTCGATTTGATTTACTTCACTAATATTATCGATTGATGATCTATTTCCTTCGTGTGATTATACGAGGGGCATTCAATTATAACAAAGTTTTATGTACAGATGTTTACTTTTACTGATAGACTATAGAAGTTCCATTAACTAATTTGATTTATTAACTTCGCTAGTTTACATACAAGGGATATTCCATTGTTGCATTTTTGTTTTGAGTTTACAAAACTTGTAGTTCGAGAAAGTATTCATATACACAGTGCCACTTTAACTCTCACCAATAATATTGATTATACGAGGGGTGTACGATTGTTTTTGTTCTCAATTTGAAATTTGACAAAGTTGGAATTTTCTAGCATTATTGATCTTGATTTAGACATGCCTGCAGCAGAATTAAACGTGTTGATACGCAGACGTGGCGGTGTCAAACATAAATTAACAATTTTTAAAAACTATTTTGACGTGTTATATGCTAGATTTATGATAGACAATAAATTAGATAGCAAAGACACCATAGAGTTGCAAATCAGATATGATAAATTAGAGTTATTAGACAATGAATTTGAACTTATTCAACAAGACATTGAGGGACTTTGTCCAGACGATCAACTTGACATTCAACGTCAAGAACGTGACACGTTCACTGACAATATTTCGATTTACTTAGCACAAGCTAAATATGTTATTAGCAAATGTAATAATAATCCAATAAACCAGTCGTCAGAGACAGCTTCAAATAATTTCACCAATCAATCGTTAAGCGAAACTTACAATTTAAACGCGATAAAATTACCCCCAATAAAATGTCCTACATTCAATTGCGAGTTTAATAAATGGTTAGAATTCAAGGACACCTTCGAGGCACTATTTCATAATAATGCATCATTATCTGATATTCAAAAATACCATTACTTGAGGTCTTGTTTAGGTGACGAAGGTTTAAAAATTATTCAAAGTCTAGAGTTTGCCGCACATAACTATAATGATGCGTGGGCCATATTATGCGACAGATTTGATAATTCGAGACTATTAGTAAACAATCATTTGAAGTTTCTATTTGAAATCGAAAAATTAACTAAAGAGTCAGCTTCAGATTTATGCGGATTGGTTGATTGCATTAACAAGCATCTGAGGGCATTAAAAACGCTGAAGCTTCCTACGGAATATTGGGATTCTATTGTAATTTATATGATGTCATTGAAGCTCGACAAAAATACCATTCGCGAGTGGGAACAATCTATAAAAGACAAGTCATTGCCAACATTAATCAATTCTGTGAATTTCTTAAAAGTAGGGCGGATTTTTTAGAAACCTTACAAATGAATGCAAAAGATACACGATTAACTGATAATAAAAAGGTACGCCACACATTTTTGACAAATGTGGAAAATATGACAGATCTAAAATGTAATTTTTGCAAACAACGACATTTAATTTACTCTTGTGAACAATTTCTAAAGCTGTCTGTACAAGAAAGATGGAACAAGGTTAAAGAGATGAAAATGTGTTCAAATTGTTTATGCTTTGGGCACTTTTATACCCAATGCAAGAAGGGCAGTTATAAGGCTTGCTCTAGAAAGCATAGTTCATTGTTGCATTATCAACCGCAAACTGAGAATGTCACACAAAACAATATTAACGTGGTCGATAGTAGAGGTAGTCAATACAATGCGACTTCTATAGAAAATAGCCAATTAAACGGATCTTCAATAATGTGTGCGAATAACAGTATGAGTTTTGACAATTATGTTTTATTGTCGACAGCAATTGTAGATGTCAGAGATAAGACAGGTAGCATTCATAAAGCACATGCTCTTTTAGATACAGGTAGCCAGTGTTCATTTATTTCCGAGCAATTCGCGAAGCAATTAAATGTGGCACTGCACCTACTGATATATCGGTCTTTGGTATTAATAGCAGTTGTTCAAATTTAAAAGCTAAATGTGAGATAATAATAATAAAATCCTCAATTAACGACTTTAAAGCGAGTTTAAATTGTATAGTTGTACCAAAAATTTCGGGTAACTTGCCATCACACAAAATTGCTATTAGTGACTGGCACATTCCAAAAAACATAAAATTAGCGAATCCACAATTTAATCTATCAAAGAGCGTTGATCTGCTCATTGGAGTAGATTTGTTTTGGGATATTTTACTCGATAAGAGAATCAATTTAGGAAAAAACAAACCTCTGTTAATTAATACGGTATTTGGTTACGTAGTGTCCGGTTCATTGAATATTCCTATTCAGAAGCAGGTTTCCTGCAATGTAGCTTTGAATATCGATCTTCAAAGATTTTGGGCTCTTGAAGAAATTAATCATGAGTCAAAAAAATTGTCGAAGGAAGATCAGATTTGTGAAGAGTACTTCAACAATACAGTTTCACGTGATTTTACAGGAAAATTCATAGTTAGATTCCCACTGAAATGTGAGAGCTCAGAATTAGGAAACTCAAAAAATTTGGCAATTAAAAGATTACTTATCCAAGAGAGTAGATTAAATAGGGATGTTAACTTGAAAACCAAATACACTGCTTTCATACATGAATACTTAGATTTAGGTCACATGAGACAATTAACAAATGTTGAGGCGATTAAAGAGTTTAGGTGCTATTTACCCCATTTTGCAATTATTCGGGAACACAGCCTTACAACAGACGTAAGAATTGTGTTCGATGGCTCGGCAAAAACAACGTCAGGAAAATCATTGAATGATATTCAATACATCGGGCCGCCAATTCAAAACGACATATTCAAAATTCTAATTCGATTTAGACAACACCAATTTGTTGTCATTGCGGACATAGCGAAAATGTGCCGCCAAATCCTAATTCATCCCGAAGAAAGATATCTGCAAAATATCGTATGGAGACATTGTAAAGAGGAAGATATATCTGCCTACGAGCTCAAAACTGTTACATACGGTACTTCCAGTGCGTCTTATTTGGCAATTAAATGAATAAAAAAGCTAGCATTTGACAATAAACATGAGTATCCTATTGCCAGTCAATTGATTGATCGCGACATGTACGTTGACGATTTAATAACAGGTTTCAGTAGTGAGGAGGATGGAGTGTTAATTTGCAATCAAATTTCGAATATTTTGACGTCAGCCTCTTTTTCTTTAAGAAAATGGACACTTTTAGCATTCTTGAACTGGGTGAAAATGATAAGGTTAAGACGTTGGGAATCCAGTGGCTTAGTCATTCCGATCTGTTGTCATACAAAGTTCTAGACACTCCTAGTCAACAACCAGTTACTAAAAGAATTTTACTAAGTAACATCAGTAAAATTTACGATCCATTGGGACTAGTTAGTCCATCCATAATTGTAATTAAAATTTTGATCCAAAAACTGTGGTCGGCAAAATTAGAATGGGACGAAATTTTCCCGGCTGAATTGAGCAAAAAATGGGACTATTTTCAGTCACGTTTACCCATACTTAATGAGATAAAAATTCCTCGATTCACTATGTGCAATCACGCTGTCAGTATAGAACTGCATGGGTTTAGTGACGCAAGTGAAGATGCTTATAGCGCGGTAGTTTACGTTCGCACTATTACTTTCGATGGAAACGTATTATTTCAAGTATTATGTACCAAAACGAAGGTCTCTCCAATAAAAGTAGTGTCAATTCCTCGGTTAAAGCTTTGTGGAGCTCTAGCACTTACAAGGTTGGTTAAACAAGTCTCTGATTCCTTAACATGCAAATTTCAAACGTTTTATTGGTGTGACTCACAAATTGTTTTGTGTTGGTTGAATACTGATGCGAACAAACTTCAAGTTTTTGTCAGCAACAGAGTTGCGGAAATTCAAAGATCATCCGACATATCTAAATGGAGTTATGTACACACTAAAGACAACCCTGCTGACGTAGCTTCTCGGGGTATATATCCAGACGATTTATTCCATTGTAGTATGTGGTGGAACGGACCTGCATTTTTGTACGAATCTGCAGATTGGCCACGAGTATTTAGAAACAACAATAGTAATGATTTACCCGAAGTCAGAAATACTTGCAATGCTCTTGTTACCAATATTGAACCGACTTTAATTTTTGACAAGTTTTCAACTTTAAACAAACTAAAACGAGTAGTCGCGTATGTTTTACGATTTATTAACAGTCTAAGACAGCGTAATCGGACAATGGGTCCTCTTACTGTTTTGGAATTAGAAAACAGCATGTTATGCTTAATTAAATTAGCACAAAAAGATAGTTTTAGCAATGAGATTTCTATGATGCAAAGTAACAAACCTTTGGCTAATAAAAATAGAGTACTCGCTTTAAATCCATTTCTAGACACCGATGGTGTATTGCGGGTTGGGGGGAGATTAAAAAATTCATCACTTACGTTTGACGAAAAGCATCCTATTCTATTGAGCGGAAAGCATAAGCTGACAAAATTAATCTTTCAATCTGAACACATGCGGCTGCAGCATGCCATGCAAGCCCGCAACTTCTATTATTTTCAGTACGCCAAAAATTTTGGGCTACATCAGGTATGAGGCTAAAATAATTGTAAGAAATTGTATACGGTGTTTCCGAAACAAGCCTAAACCAGCTGCGTCAATTATGGCTGACCTTCCGAAGCACAGGGTTCAAGTGTCACACCCTTTTGCTGTCACCGGACTTGATTATGCCGGGCCGGTGGTATTACGCGATAGAAAAGGTCGTCCATACAAAACTTATAAAGCGTATATTTGTCTATTTATCTGTTTTGCAAAAAAATGTGTCCATATTGAATTAGTAACGGACGTGACAAGCGAAGCATTTATCACAGCATTCAGAAGGTTTGCTGCAAGACGCGGCACTCCAAACCATTTATATTCCGATAACGGATCAAACTTTGTCGGAGCTCACAGAGAAATAAAACGTCTTTATCAATTTCTAGAGAATTCTCAAGACAAATTTGTGACAATGTGTGCCCAAGAAAAGATTGTACATTACTTTGCCAATGTTTTCGATTACCTTTCCTCCCATCCAATCATGTGAGTGGCTCATTTTTACATAGACTGCTTCTCCTGGTTGAAAACGTCGAATTCTCGCACCGTTTTTTTGGTTAAATTGTTCTTCCATTTTTGTGTATGTTCTAATTCCTCTATGATTGTCCGATGGAAGTAGTAGGTCTAATAAAATTCTTGGTTTCCTACCAAACATCTTTTCGAATGGAGAATATCCTCCAGGGACGTTTCTGCTTGGGGTAGTCCGGTATGTTTGTAAAAATGTGGTAATAATTTCTTCTGTAGTCTGTCCTCGCATTTTCTTCAGTGTTCTTTTGAATGAATCAACAAAACGTTCTGCCTGGCCATTAGATTGTGGATGGTATGGAGGAGATCGTATATGTTCGATTCCATTATTTTGACAAAACTCACTGAATGTACTGCTGGTGAATTGTGTTCCATTATCAGACACTACAGTTTTTGGTATGCCAAAAAAGCAAATAAAGAATTCAATTCTTTAATTGTAGAATATGACGTAATGGAATTCATTTTGATAACTTCAGGCCATTTAGTAAAAGCGTCACCAACTATTAAAAAGTTTTGTCCTTCAACAGATCCTGCGAAGTCTATATGAATTCTTTCCCAAGGAATTTCCGGAATAGGCCAGGATGCAAGCACCATTTTGGTCGGGAATTTCGAAGCTTGTGAACAATTTACGCATTTGTGTACATATTCTTCGATCTCTTTATCTATTCCAGGCTAGTCTACGCAATTTCTTGCTAGTGCCTTCATTCTTTCTTTACCTGGATGTCCTTTGTGTAGTTGTTTGAGAATTCTAGCTTGGTATTTTCTTGGAATGACTATGTGATGACCAAAAAATATACAGTCTTCAACTATAGAAAGTGAATTCTTTCGATTTGAGAATTGTTAAAGCTGTAAATCTGTTACCTTATTAGGCCAGTTATTAGACACGTAGTGTAAAACTTGTTTTAAGTTGACATCTTTTAAAGATTCCGAAGCTACCATTTTGGCTGTGACTGGTAAATGTTCCAAAGCATCGTTTGAAATTTGTTTTACGCTGGTTTCTAAGTGTACTGCTGCTATAACAAACTCTTCATCTGGTTTAGATTTTCGGTCCATCAATCTTGACAGGAAATCTGCGTGACCAAAAGCTGTGGTTGATGTGTACTGAATCTCAAAATCGTAGTATAAGAGCAATAAACCCCATCTTTGAATACGATTTGCTGTGTAAACAGGTAAGCCTTTTCTTGATCCAAAAATAGCTAAGAGTGGTTTATGATCGGTTTGCAATGTGAACCTTCTACCAAAAATAAATTTATGAAACTTGGTAACGGCGAATACTAACGCTAGCGCCTCCTTCTCAATTTGACTGTATGCTTGTTCTGCTGAAGTGAATGAACGAGAAGCATGGTAAATAGCTTTTTTAGAGCCATCAGGAAATTTATGAAGAATACATGCACCAAGACCATAGGAACTTGAGTCGGCAGCTACAATTATTGGTAAATCTGGTTTGTAGTGCGTCAATAGTAAGTCTGAAGAAAGAGTTTTCTTAATGTTGTCGAAGGATTTTTGGCATTCAGCTGTCCAACTGAAATCAATGTTCTTCTTCAACATATTATCTAAGGGACATCGTAAATTCTTCAGATTTTTGACAAATTTGCCGTAATAATTTACTGCTCCCAAGAATGATCTAAGAGTTGTAATATCAGCGGGTGGTTGCATTTTCTGAATTACTTCGATGCGCGAACTACCTGGTTTTATTCCTTCTTTGCTTAAAATGTTACCTAAATATTTGATTTGTTGCATAGAAATCTTGCATTTGTCAGATTTGAGTCTAAAACCATAATCTTGAATTCATTCAAGTACAGAATAGAGATTTGCATTGTGTTCCTCAATTGTTCTTCCTGATATGATAATGTCATCAAGATATGCAACGACCATATCCATGCCGGCGAGCATTGTATCCATGAGTTGTTGGAATGCTCCAGGTGCCGTTTTGACTCCAAATGACAGGCGATTAAAATTATATAACCCCTTGTGAGTAGTTATTAGTCCAGTCATTATATACATTTAAAAGTGAAAATGAACCTAGAAAGCCAAATTTTGGATATCACGTGGGGGGTGGCTAGAAAAGCTTAAGTTCAAATTGTCGACCGAAATAACGTTGTGCAATTTCCGCCATCTTGAAAAAACCCTTAAATTCAGTTTTTTCATCATAACTCGGTTTCCCGTTGAGATACGAAATTTTTTATGAAGTACTCTTTTGTTGCTCTTTTCGCGATCTACAATTAAGGTCCCATGCATTTTTCACGTATCGATCGTCGTTTTCGAGATATCGATCAAAAATATCAAAAATTTGGGGAGAATTTTTTTTTTTCGCTTTTTACTTTTTTCTGGTGAAAGATATCGAAAAAGTTAAAAATGTTTGAAATAAAACTTGTAAAGCGTGTCCAGACCTACAAATTCGTTTTTTTATTTTCCATTTCCGACAAAAATTACGACCTCTAGCGCGCCACAAAGTCAGTGAAACTGTGCCCGGTTTTCATTTAGCCGCTCGCTCGTTTGTATCCACGCGTCAAAATGGATGGAAAATGGTTCAGGGAATTATTGCAATACAAAAAAATTCATAAACCAGCCAAATTAGAAATCAAATACATAAAATTTATTGATGAAATAATTTTTATGCAGCAAACATAATGATTACAAGTGGTAATTTTTGTCACACGTTTTTCGTCGTTTGGATGGTCCTGGCTGTTCAAGTTCCTCCTCCGTAGACTCTTCGAGTCGTGAAACCTCTTCAATCGCAGGAAATGATGTTGTGACGGTCGAAAAATCGTAATCATCGTCATCGTCGTGATCGTCGTTGAATAAAATTTCGACTCTGGCGACATTGTCACATGTCTGTCCACTGCAGTGCAGGCAAATAACGGAGCAATGGATTCCTGCTTTCCTGCAGCCACAAGCAGCTCCACACTTTCCTTTGCATTTGCACGAAATGAGTTTCAAAAGTTCAGGTGGAGCGGGTGCGGCTGTGGTGCAAATTGGTTCGAGTCCGTTATTTGTTTGTCGCCAACCCCATTCTTGAGGATCTTTAAAAATTCCGAGCCACGTTTGTACTTGTAAATATGTCCGGAAAACGTGTTGGCGGACTGCACTTGGGCACTTGTTGGTGGGAGCAGTGAAAGATTATTCGTCTTGCTTGTCGTCATTGATTTTGCGAAGCGATGGAATCGCAAAATATCCATCGTCGTGTCCTCTTTACGACCACCATAAAGAGCGATAAGGAACAGCTTTCCCGCGCAAGCTAGCATCTCCGGATCGACCTGGAATGCTACGAATAAGGAGCAGATGTTCCGGCACGAACACGAAAAAAGGGTCTTTTATACCTGACCCACGCCCAAACTCTAACGGTCGCATAGTCACGTGCTCCATGGCGAGACGCCATGACGCGCCATGGAGACGCGTCGGGCGCGCTGGGGCCGACTTTGTGGCGCGCTGGAGGTCGTAATTTTTGTCGGAAATGAAAAATAAAAAGACGAATTTGTAGGTCTGGACACGCTCTACAAGTTTTATTTCAAACATTTCTCGATATCTTTCACCAGAAAAAAGTAAAAAGCGAAAAAAAAAAAAATTCTCCCCAAATTTTTGATATTTTTGATCGATATCTCGAAAACGACGATCGATACGTGAAAAATGCATGGGACCTTAATTGTAGATCGCGAGAAGAGCAACAAAAGAGTACTCAACGTATCTCAACGGGGAACCGAGTTATGATGAAAAAACTGAATTTAAGGGTTTTTTCAAGATGGCGGAAATTGCACAAGGTTATTTTGGTCGACAATTTGAACTTAAGCTTTTCTTGCCATCCTCCACGTAATATCCAAAATTTGGCTTTCTCGGTTCATTTTCATTTATTTCCCGATTTTTCCGACGTAATGACTGGACTATATAGTTAAAAGTTTCTTGGATTCATCGTCTACTTCCACTTGAAGATAAATCTAAGTTACTGAAGATTATACCGTGTGCTATTTTAGAAAATATATCTTCAGGAACAGGTAACGGATAACAGTGTGATTCTATAGTCTATATAGAAAGGACAAGGAGTAATAAATCATTCATTTAAGTAGATTTCATAGACGTACCAAAATATATTTTAAGAGGGTATACCGTAAGGTACATTTTGTATTGAACAACCCAGTTTTCTTAGAAACATTATCGGGAATATTATTTTAAAAGAAAGTAGGTACATTAAATCAGTACTTAGTATTAGTTCTTTGAGTAAAGTTGTATGAAGTTGTATGGTTTTCATAATATTGTAAACAGTTGGCATATATTTAAAACATTTGTTGAATGTTAATTGTGCAAGTACCAAACAATGTCGATAAGCCAAGGACCATCTAAACGACCAAAAACAGGTCCATTATCTTTAAATGAAAAAACTCTGATATTGAATTGTTATATATCATTGAAAAACAAGGATCCAAGTGCAAGTGTTGATGACATTGTGGAATTAACGGCTGCTATGTTGTGTGTTGCTAAATCAACAATTTATAGATTACTAAAAGAAAGCAAGAATGGAACTCTTCAACCCCCTAAAACTCCTTCAGGCCGAAAACCAATTGAGATCGATGAGTCATTAAAACAAAGACTAAGGCGTAAAGTCCATGGATTTTACTTACGAAAGGAAATTCCAACACTTGACAAAATTATGACATCAGCGCAAGAAGATACGGACTATCCAAAATTCTCCAGAATGACATTATGCAAACTTTTGAAAGATGTGGGTTTCAGATATACAAAACATAATAGAAAATCTCTCTTGATAGATAAACCGGAAATAGTTTTTTGGAGAAGAGACTATTTGAGAAGCATTCGACATGCCAGAGAACAAAATTTGAAAATCTTCTACTTAGACGAAACATGGATAAATGCTGGATATACAGTTTCCAAATCTTGGCAAGATGAAAACGTTAAAAGCGGAAGGCAGGCATTCGTGGAAGGTTTTTCGTTAGGTTTGCAGCCACCATCTGGAAAAGGAAAAAGACTTATCATTGTCTATGTTGGAAGTTCTGAAGGTTTTGTTGATGGTGGATTATTAACTTTTATTTCAAAACGCACGGGGGACTATCACGAAGATATGAATGGGGATGTCTTCGAGGAATGGTTTGTTCAAATGTTGGATCTGATACCAAAAGGGGCTGTTATTGTTATGGACAACGCAAGTTACCATTCACGGTTACGAGAAGCATTGCCCACAAGTCGTTGGCGTAAAGCAGAGCTTTTGGAGTGGCTTATTTCGAAAAATATTAAGTTTCCAAAAGATCCACTAAGGAAAGAACTTTACAGAATTGCAAAAATGAACAAGAATAAATACAAAACCTACATTGTAGAAGAAATGGCTTCTTCTCGTGGTATATCAGTTCTTCGACTTCCCCCTTATCATTGTGAACTTAATCCCATAGAATTAATATGGGCTCAGGTAAAGGGGGAAGTTGGAAAAAAAAAATACTACTTTTAAAATAAACGATGTTGTGAAATTGTTTGAGAGTGCTGTAAGTCATGTTAGTAAGGAAAATTGGACAAACTGTATCGAGCATGTTATCAAAGTAGAGGCAAATATGTGGAAAATTGACAATATTTGTGATGATTTAATCGACCCTATTATTATTAATGTCAACAACGATTCTTCCTCTTCCGAGTCGGATATAGAATAAAATGTAAGTAATAAATATATTCCAATAATTATTTCTTTTCATTTTTTATTATATTATAATTTAAAACGTATTTTTTCCCAAAATACACACCACTGCATTGCGTTATTGCTTATCTGCTAATCCTTTAACAATGAAGAAACCCTAAACTTTGCTACAACTGAAACAAATACGGGGTCGATCTACCTGGTTTTTAGATTTACGGAAGAAATGTAATTTAAAGTAAGAGATTTATCAAAAATTTCATGGTGCTCCCTGTAAAGGTTTTGCATACTTAATTAGGGTTTATTACTCCTCGTACTTTTTGTACATACTATAGAGATTCGTTTAGACCAGTGGAGTAGTCGGCGCATATTCGTAGTTTTCCCGTAGGCTTCTTAACTACAACAATTGGTGCAGCCCAATTAGAAAAATCGGTAGGTGTGATTGCTCCTTGTTCTCTCAATCGGCATAACTCCTCCTCAACTGCTTTTCTGAGGTTGAATGCTACAGGACGCTTTGGACGAAACACTGGCCTAGAGTCTGGCTTAAGGTAGAGTTTAACTTCATGTTTTGTGCAATGACCCAGTCCTTCTTTAAAAATTTCATTAAAATCACTTTTAAGTTTTTCTATTGTAACAAAAGTTTCAATTTTTGAACAAAGTTTGTTAATGGGTACTTCGTCTAACTTAAATTGATATATCCAATCCAAGCCAAGTATATTCAAATTTCTGATTGAAGTGACATAGCAATTTGCAGTTTCAATAATCGAATCTTTATCTATCCGGACATTCAATTTCACCCATGAGATCTACTGTTTTTCCACAAGCGTTAAATGCAACATTCATGAGTCTGACCTTAGCTGCATCATCTAGTCTTGAAGCATCTTTGAGGAATAAGTCTTCGTATCTGTTGTACCAAGATTCGAATGTAATGATGTTATCGGGGTCCGGTAAGAATTCAGTAAGATTTCTTCCCAACGATTCAATAAGTTATTCGGTGTTGTTTGTGTCCGAATCACGATTTGCACCTGAGCTAGATGAGTTTGCGGCCAGCATTTCCAAAATTTTCATCTGCTGCTACAGCATTCTATGTAATAGTTCTGGTTCCATGATCCTCGTCGCCAACTGTTAACTACTGTAGAATATAATTATTCAACACGTTAATTAAGGAAAAGAATATATTAAATAGAAAAGTACAAACTCTCTAAATTATCTTGTCAAAAACTCTCTGACATATCTCTGACCATAATCTTGTATCCTAGGTGGTAGTAGTAGTCTACAACACATTGACAACGAAAAGTTGTCTTGAGGAGAGTTACTCTACACTCGCCTAGCGTAAAAAATTGCACAGACAGTGACAGTGACATCATAGAGCAGCCTGGCTAGGGAGTGTTTTTGTCTTCTGAAAATCTTTTACAATCTAATAAATCGATGATTTGTTAAGTTCTTAATGTTTTAAATAATTAATTAGTGTGATTGCGATGTTACCGTATTAATTTTTTTTGTGGTTTTGTGCTTAATTGTTGTGCCACGCTCTGAATATTTGGCATATACTGGTCGGATGGCCCTGCTAGCTGAGGCCTTTCTAATTGTAGAATAAGAAGAAGTACATTGACAGTATTGACAATAATAATTATACGTTTAAAATTTTATAAAGTATTTGACAGGTACTTGAAATAAGAAGTATGAATATATCATTTTTTTTCTACACCCACATGTATATTATCCATTTCCTGCACAGTTTAGAGAATGGAAATGTAGGCCATATCGGTTAACTGAACGTATATGATTTCATATACATCCTAGAACGTATATAAAAACCACCAATCAGCATTCGCGTTTAGTACTCGTCACTAATCTTTTTTTCAATTTTAAGAAACGTCAAAATAACTTGTCAAAAAAAGTCTCTCCCAGAAGCACTGGATCAAGAATATTTATTTATAAAAATAAACTTGAATAAAATAAACCTTATATAAATTAATAACAAATACTAAAAACAGAATAAAATTGGTATTTAAGGGACTACCGATGAAAGTCAGTTTTTATGAAAGGATGTAATACTTTTGAGGTTGACTTATAATAAATCTCGATAGCCAGACCCGGGTTCGATTCCGCGTGAAGGAATTTTTTTTCAATTAATTTTATTTTTAAATAATTATTCTGCTCAATATTGATAACTACAACAGGCAGACGCTTGCAATATTTAGCAGAATATTAATTATTATAAATAAAGGTACGGTACCCTGCCTGCGGTAGTACGCCTGCAACATCTATTTATAACAGCATCGCATATTTAAAAAGGGAAACCGTAATGTTATAAAAATTGTACATTTAAGAACTGTACGTTTATCACAAAAAATTATTGAAGATATAAAATTGAATTGGTACGATTATGAATAAATAAATAAATAAGAAAATTTTTTATTTCAAGTTATATTTATTTTACAGTTTATTCAAATGTTTATTTTCTAGATTTTTTCTCGAATGGGTCGTAGAAAAAATATACTGTTCGACTCGTGTGGATTGTCCATATCCCACTCGAACTCGTGCGATATGGCCATCATATCCACACTAGTTGCACACACTACTATTATTAGTTATAATATACAGTGATGAGCAAATGTATGGAACCAAGTAAATATCTCGGGAATTATTAGAGATATCAAAATAAAATTTGGAAGGTGGATACTACAGTAGATTGCCTATTTGTTTTCATATTTTTTAGCAATTTTGAACTTCCCGTTTTACCGGAAGTAATGTCGATTTTAATATTTGCAATGGAACACCCTGTATATTATTTTAGTTTCTGATGAAACATTTTATTACGAATACAAAAATATCGGGTTCTGCAAACTGTGTATCATATTTTGTGACCATAGCAACAAAGACAAACCAGGCTGTGGAAATAAAATAAATTAGTTATGTCATCAAATTTTCAAAGTTGAATGAACAAAAATCTATAAAAATGAGTTCAAGCGATGACAATCTCCTTTCGGAAATTGAAATTGCAGCTTCCAGTGTTATTTAATAGTTATTTATGATATAAGTGTTAAAAGTACATTTTTAAGGCACGCATGTGAAGGTTTGCAGAATGAGCGAAGCAAATTCTGCAATTCACATGAGTGCCTTAAAAGGTACTTTTAACACGTACATCATACAATATTTTTTCTACAAACGTTAAAAAAATGCAATAATACAGTTTGAATTAAATTTTAAAAACCTTCATTAATACATCCAAAGGAGACAATTTTAAATTATTTAAATTTAAATTCCATTTTTTCTGCGCATCATTCCTCCTTATCCACGGAAAATGGTAAAACAGCAGTGCAGGAAATTAATTTATCAAATTGCACAAATTGTACTATTAATATTAATGTTAATAAATAAAATCTAAATATTTTGACGTTTGCTTTCAAAATTTGACAATTCACTTTTACCAGCAGTGCCATAAACATTTTAAGGCACTCACTGTCTTAAAGTGACATTTTTAAGGCTTCTATGGAGTGCTAAAAATGGCATTTTTAACACGTTTGTAGAAAATAGTTATTTATGATATGAGTGTTAAAAGTGAGGTTTTATTTTGTGAGTGAAAACGTTTGTGAAATGAGCGGAGCGAATTGAACAATTTCACGAACAAAATAAAATCACTTTTAACACAAATACCATACAATGTTTTTTGTACAACTTCCCTATTTTGATAATGAAACGAGCGAATTTGCAATGACAATAAATTCAAAATGCATTTTAGTATTCAAATAATCAAAAGATTGTTGTGAATGGCAGACGTTGCCAACGTTATGATTACTAACAAATGAGAAAAGACGCTGTCATTTGAATTTCAGTGTTAACACGCTGCTATGTAAACAATCGTTTTTAACATTGTTTGCTATCATTAAAAGTGTCACTTTTAATGACAGTTGTACAAAAAATATTTTTTTTACGCTGTTTTCAATTCTATACCTATCATAAATAAATTGTTTACACTAAACCTGAATACGGTACTGTCCAATTCTATTTAGAATCGATACTTATATATGAAACATCGAAATTCAAATTTCGATCAGGTTAATTTTAACCTTAAATTTCTAAATTACGATACACATGTTGACCATGTATTATAACGGATTATTTGATGGCAGTGGATAGTATGCCGACCGATCGGCAGAATAATTTTTTTTTAAACGTCCGACCGGGTCGGCATACTATCACTTCATCGTATTCTGCCGACCAGCAGCAGACTGGCGTAACCTAAATTAATTATTGTATTGAAATCTTCCCAAGATATTTATTTCAAATTTTTTGCATAACATTTCTTATATATATACTTATATCTTATTCTATGATATATCTCGACATATATTGAATTAAAATGGAGGTAGAGTCAGTATTTTATAGTTTAGAAAAACTCCATACATTTATTAAAGAATACCAAGATAAAAACTTTGTGCAACTATTTATGAGAGATGCCAAAACATTGAATTCTGTGAAAAAAATCAAACCAAACAGAGTAAAAATTGCCAAAGAAGAATTAAAGTATTATTCAATTGTATATAGTTGTATAAAAGGGGGTCGCAAATTTTATAGTAAATCTGCAGGAAAAAGAAACTATGGGTAAGTGCAAACATACAGAACTGCTTACTAATATTTATCTTATTTCTATCAAAGCATTCTATTGAAATATTTGTAGAACTATGAAAGAAGAATGCAACTTTAAATTAAAATTCTCATTATCAGAGGATGGCCAGAGTTTAATTTTAAAAGAAAAATTTGAAACACTATCCAAAACAAAGGAAGTTAAATTCTGAAGACCAGTCTGAGGTCGAAAAATTATTGGATATGAAATGCAACAAAAAGATGGTGCAGGACTATGTCTCAAGAAAAAGTAATAAAATTGTAACTTTACGAGACCTAAGCAACATTAGGAAGCAATCTACAAGACATTTACCTAAAAATGATCTTACAGAAGTAATTGAATTTTTGAAAAAACAAAAAGGAGCAAGTGTTGAAGTTGTTACCAATAATGAAAATGAACTTCTTGGTATTTATTATCAAGATTATGGAATGAAACATTTTTATGAGTCATATCCTGAATTGCTCCTATGTGATGCCACATATAAATTGAATGCACTGCGTATACCACTATATATCTTGATTGTTATAGATGGGAATGGGCATGGTGAAGTAGTGGCCACTTTTTTGTTGGCCAATGAAACAGAACAGACCATCTCAAAAATGCTAAAAAATTTTGAAATCAACAATGAAAGTTGGACTAAAACTGTTACAGTTATGACGGATAAGGATTTCATTGAAAGGAAAGCTTTTAGCTATGAATTCCCAGGCATAAACACCTTGCTATGCTTATTTCATGTCCTAAAATCTTTTAGGACATCTATTACAGTTGAGAATATGGGAATTAATTCAGCACAGAGGGAATTACGCCTGGATATTCTGCAAAAAATTGCCTACTCAAAAAATGAGACAGAATATTTAGAAAATGTTGAAAGTTTAAGAAATTTAGGTTTTAAACGAGTTTTTAAATTTTATAATGAAAATTGGCATAACATAAGAGAAGAGTGGGTCGAAGGGCTTAAAAAAGAGCATATTACTTTTAATATTACAACCACAAATCACTTGGACTGTTTAAATAATAAAATTAAACATGTTTGTGCAAAATTTGCTGACCTTAATACTTTCTATGATCAGTTACTATTAACATTCAGAGTTTTAAGAAATGAAAGGGACCATGCAGCACACACTGTGCTAACAAAACATTATTCATTAACTAGTAGCTCTGATAAAAATGAACTAATGTACAGCAAGGTTCTTACCCCACATGCTTTTTATTATGTTAAAAACCAATTGCCTTTATATAGGAAAAACCATGAAATATTAAATACAACCACACAAGACTCATGTACTTGCACATTCTGGAAAACTATGAAATTACCCTGTCAACACATTTTTTCAATTAAAGACAAGTTTAACATATCTCTTTATGATGATCAATTAGTTGATAAAAGATTTATGAAAGATCATTACTTAAAATCTCACTTTGAAGATAATGCTGTACATACTAACACTAATAATAATTTTGGAATTTCATCAATTGAGAGCCAAACTCTGAAAAATGGAAATCTGCTACTTCAATATGTCAAAATTTGGCGACTGTAATTAGTGAATTAGGAACATCTGAATTTCACAGAGCAATTAATGATATTAAACACTTAGTAGAACTTATAAATGAACACAGAGAATTTCAAATTGTTGAAGTTATTAATAGAAACACTGAACAGGATTCCTCAACATTGCAGCCCATTGAATTTTCTGATTTTACTTTAAATGCAATTAATGTTTATGATATTTGTTTTGATCAAAATGTTTAAGCTAATAATACAAACGGAAATTCTAATCCGGAGATGCTAATTACTGAGTTAAATTTAATACTGTGTTAAGGTTATTTTCTGTTTACTGGTGGCGATAATTCCGTTCTGATATTATTCTATTTGGTACTCCAAACAAGGTTACCAAATTAGCACGTGGGTTAGTTATCTACTAAACAGGAGTCTCGAAGAACGATCGCCGGCTTGCTACGTTAACAGCAGCAAAAGTAAACCACAAGTGAACTTAAATATTATATATCTTAGGGATGGGTTGAAAATATGCACAAGTTCCCTTCCTAGTCTATCGGTATATTTAACAGTCTTAAATGCTGGCTTTAATAGATATTACGAACCAAACAAGTTATATCAATAAATACAATTTAACGCACATGCAGGAGATATTTATAATTAGATCAATAAATACTACTTAAAAGGATGGTATTCTATCAACTACGAGCATGGCCCAAGGAGTATATAAATACGTATTTATATTTACAGAAGGTTAGACCAGTATCTAACTACTGCGTGAACTAATGGTTGTTTCAAACTAATCAATACAAGTTAAGTATAATATTAAGTTAAATAGAAAAAAGTTATATATATTTATATATATATTAAAATGTATCAGTTACTGTAGGTTATTATAGGTTACTATGCTAATCTTATCTGTTTTATTCCAGGAGACTGTCAACAGGGTGGTGGTTTCCCAACTTCCAATGGACAGGTTTCGTTATTCAGATACAAGCAGACTGATCATCACCACAAAACACCAGTTATTCGCTATTGAGGTTCCACTTATGAATACGAACAATATTCCCAATGATACCTCATCTACCATAATACAGCAATCTGTTCCAATGAATATGGAGTTTGTGGAAAGGATGATAGCTTCCACGGTAAGTACTAACCCCAACGTATAGTCTTCTAAGACGACTCGATAATAGTAAGTAGTGAACAAATGAAGTAAAAGAAGAGAAAATAGAATAAAAGGCCTAAAACAATAAAACCACGTTAGTATCACCTTGATAGTAGGCACAACTAGAACTTACCACAGATGGTAGGGGGGCCTAAAAGTGGCTTCGACTGAAGTTTCAATAAATCCAATATCCACCCAGGGTGCTAATTGTCAATGATTCCACAATTAGATTGGATTTTCATAAAATTTAACCACTTGGTACTAAATCCGCAAAATGCGTCGTTCAGTAAGCTTTCTTGGCTTAGCAAAAGAAACGTAATCCAAAGGTCACCTTTTTTTTGCCCAAACATACCGCGTTTTGCCGGGTAAAATCTAGTGCCAATTCACTATTTGCAAATGGTAATACTGAGGAGGTCAAGGTCGTGTCACTTTGCCACAAATCTGCTGGCAGAAGATGAAATTGTTCAAGGTTATATTTATTATTATGGGTTTTTCTCCTGTTGTATACGTGATACTAATATTATTTTATTTTTCAGAAAATGAAACAAAAGAAGAGGAATGAGAAGACCATGAGTTACCTTTTCCAACTAATAGAGATGACTGACTTCTAGCCTGACTTTATTAACAGTGAATAAAATATTTAATAACAAACCTGACGACTTTCATTCTGTGCAATACAACTAATATCCTTTTTACTTACTCACTTAAATATCAAGGTAAGCTAATTTAAAACCGTAACACACCCCCTCTTCCCGAGAAAAGCTTTTTTTTCCTTCAAAACATCTACAAAAAAAAAAGGTTTTAACTTCCCTAATACCCAGAAATGTAATTGTTCTCTCTACCTAAAGATTATAAAAAAAGTATTCCTATCTACTAATTACACTAAACCAACTATCTAATGCTAGACTGACTGAATATACAACCTAATCAAATGGTGTCCACATTGTCCGGAGGATGAGCTTTGAGATCTTTAGCATGCCAAATGCCACAATCTTTGCCTGACTCATCTGAGAGTGCATATGTCCATGGAGAGACCACTCTACAAACTAAGTAAGGCCCTACAAACTTAGGTGCCAGTTTAGCTGTAAAATTCTTTGAGGCATCTGAAATGACATGATTTTTCTTCCAGACCCTTTGGCCTACGGTAAACCTTTCATCACGATGTCTAAGGTTGTAAGTGTTACGACTGTTTTCATATGCTTTATGAAGTCTATAAGCAACATCTTCAAAATGTCTGCTAACTTTTGATTGCGCAGTTTCAAGTCAGTAGTTCGGTCAATATTCGGTATATCTGGTAATGGCGGTCCATCGCTGCCTGATATGGATAGCTCTCGTCCAAACATGATGAAGTTTGGGGATAGACCGGTAACTTCATGACGCGCAGATCTAACTGCCCAAGATACCTTTGGAAGGAATTTATCCCATACCTTCTGATTCTCCTTTACATATGCTGTTAACATAGTCTTAAGAACCCTATGTATTCTCTCAACTGGATTGGCTTGTGGGTGGTAGTTTGCCGTGAAAGAGTGAGATATCTTATATTCTAGCATCAAGTCTTTGAAAAGGCGACTTTTGAATTGAGCTCCATTATCCGTCAATAGTTTAGAAGGTGCTCCAAATACCAGTATTACCTTCTCTTCCAACAGTCTAGTAACATTAGCAGCAGTAATGGTTTTCAAAGGAACAAACAGACAATACTTACTAAAACAGTCACTTACAGAAACAATATATACAAATCCCGATGAACTTCGAGATAATGGACCTACAATATCTACCGAAAGCAATTGCCAAGGGCGAGATAAAGAAGGAGTCTTACTCAACATATGGCCTATCGGCTTCTTTTGTTCAGGTTTTGTTTCCAGGCAGGTCCGGCAACTACGAATGTATTTACTGACGTCACATTTCATCTTTGGCCAGTAATATTTTTGACATAGACGACCCATAGTTTTATAAACACCCAGATGCCCACAGGTTGGAGGGTCATGGTGCTCTCTAATAAGTCGAATTCGCTCATCCTTAGGTACTACAATCTGCCATGCTTGTTCGAAATTGTTCTCCATATTATACCTTTCCTTTATCTTCTTATAAAGGGTATCACCTTCTACACGCCACATAGGGTACTTAGATGGGTTTTCTTGGGTTAACTGTTTTTGACGAATGTACCATTTATCAATCGTAGGATGAACCACTGGTGCTGGTGGAAGGGAAATGTCATCTATCACATCTATTTTTGGGACTGAGCAGGAGAGTGTATCAGGTAAAATATGCTCTTTTCCTTTCCGGTGTATAATGTCAAAGTCGTATTGTTGTAAGCGGATTGCCCATCTGGCAATACGACCCACGGGATCTTTAATACTGAATAACCACTTTAAACTGTAGTGGTTCGTTATCACCGTAAATTTTGATCCCTCGACGTAAGGTCGGAGCTTTTCCACTGCAAACAATACCGCCAGGCACTCTTTTTCGGTGGTGGTATATTTACGCTCTGCCTTAGTCAGTGAGCGACTAAGGTAGCTTATAACATGTTCACCATCCTCATATTGTTGCGTCAAAACAGCACCTAAGCCAAAATCAGATGCATCAGCTTGAATGATAAATGGACGGGTGAAATCGGGACAAGACAAAACTGGAGCCGATACAAGATAGTCTTTAATCTGCTGGAGAGCTTTCTCACAAGGTTCATTCCAGTGAAATTCAACATTTTTCCTGAGTAGGGCAGTTAATGGTGCGGTTAGGGTTGAAAAATCTGGAACAAAACGTCTATACCAACTTGCCAGACCCACGATGCGCCTTACTTCCGATACATTTTTGGGGCTAGGAATACTCAAAATGGCGTCAACCTTCTCAGGATCCACCAGTAATCCAGAACTATTTATAACATACCCCAAATATTTCAATTCTGGCTTGCAGAAACAACATTTTTCTTTATTTAGAGTTAATCCCGCTTCCTTGATTCTTCTTAGAATCTCTCGAAGAACGTCAATGTGTATCTCGAATGTGGGAGTACAAATCACTATGTCGTCAAGATAGACAAAAACAAATTTCTCGAGGTCTACTCCGATGACACGGTCAATAAATCGTTGCCATACGGCAGGAGCATTGTGTAGCCCAAAAGGCATACGTTTAAATTGATAGAGGCCTCTCGTTGGAACTACAAAGGCGGTGAGAGGTTTTGATGCTTCGGCCATGGGTATCTGCCAATATGCAGACTTAATGTCAAGCGTCGTCAAATATCGGGCCTCTCTTAGCTTATCTAAGGTAGCACTCACAAAGGGAATAGGATAAGCATCAGGGAGACTGACCTCATTCAACCTTTTGTAATTCACACAAAACCGAAACTTTCCGTCCGGTTTCTTGATTAAAACGATAGGGGAAGCCCATGCAGACGTAGATGGTTCGATAATATCATCAGCTAACATCTTCTCAAGCTCACAATTAACTTGCTGTTGAAGGGCAGGTGAAAGAGGGTAATGACGTTGTTTAATTGGAGCTGAGTCAGTTCGAATGACATGCTCTACGATATGAGTGCATCCCGGTTTATCACCCATATCCTTAAATGTATCGACAATGAGTTTCACCAACACTGAGTGTTGTGCGGGAGTTAAATGATCGCTATCATGAATTGCGTAAGCCTCTGAACTGGCTTCGTCCACTTCTGTTTCAAAAACCCAGTCTCCAGAATAAAGATCTGGTACTAGTCTCATAGCTAACCAAAAATCAATGCCAAGTATCAAATAGTGTGGAAGAGTTGGTACAACTAAAATATCGAACACCTTTACCTTGTTCTGTAATCGAACAGTTATTGTTTTTCTATGTATCATTCAGTATTAAGGTAAAGATAATTTTTCGTTATTTCGTTGTGCAAAAAAAAACAATGTGTTATTTGTACTCGTGTCAAAAGATAAAGGGACTAAGATAAATCATATATTGAGAATAAAAGTGCTACCAAGCAAACAAAGATAACTTCTCAATATACTAACGATAAGGGAATGCTACAACCATATCCGAATCCAAAATTTGCATAAAGCAGGAAGTTCAGAAAATGTTTGTGCATAAAATTTTGTTTCAAAAGATTCTGGACTCCAAAGGTGCATAAAGCTAGATAAATCCAGAAAATTTAAAACATTCACGGAAATTTGTTCTCAATAGAACAGCGTTTTTGGTATCTCAAATACTCAAAAAACACAAAAAGATACGATAAGACACAAAAATACTTCATGAATTGTTTATTGCACAACGAAACGTCAAAACACATAGATACTAAAAAAATATGTAAGTACTTATGATACATACTCTAAAGATATAGAAAAGGCAAAAATATTTCCGAGAAAAAATATGCATGTACGCCACTGCATACTCAAGATATAACTTTCGTATTGAAAAGTTATTTTTTAAAAACAATTTATTTTTACACTTAAAATTTATTATATTTAGTACAATACAAATATTAGATAATAAATTAACAATTAAAACATTTAGAACAGAAGTTGAATCAGAAGTGTCTATTATCGTCTAGTTAGAGGTATTTATACCTTCTATTCGAGATTGCTATTGGGCGGCGGCTTCCTGGAATTAAATGCAAAAGCTTGCATTTTTGGTGCACATAACTCCTCCCTTCTTAAGCTGAAAAAATAATGGAGTTAGTTTTTCGAGTTTCTTCCAAATTTTCCATTTCGGTTTCGGTGGAT
>CAJUYH010003907.1:0-29736 GCA_910591685.1 Galerucella tenella | reverse complement strand
TCTCGACCAACTAGGACATTCGAAATATTTCACCACTCTTGATTTGGCCTCAGGTTTTCACCAAATTCCCATGAGAAAATCAGATCAAATGAAAACTGCGTTCACTACTCCATTAGGCCATTATGAGTATATACGCATGCCATTTGGGTTAAGAAATGCCCCCGCGACATTTCAAAGGTTAATGAACTCGATTTTAACTGGCCTACAAGGTATCGAATGCTTTGTGTATCTCGATGATATTGTAGTCTATGCATCATCACTCGAGGAACACATGGCAAAACTCTCAAAAATATTCCAGCGACTCAAACAAAACAATTTTAAGTTACAGCCAGACAAATGTGAATTTCTTAGACGTGAAGTTTCTTACCTTGGGCATATCATCTCTAGCGAAGGTGTTAAACCAAATCCAGATAAAGTCCAAGCGATAAAAAATTTTCCACGACCTCAAAATCAAAAAGGAATTAAATCCTTCTTGGGTCTCGTGGGATACTATCGAAAATTTATTAAAGATTTCGCAAAAACAGCCAAACCTCTTACTCTATTATTAAAAAAAAATATTGCATTCGACTGGACAATAGACCAGGAAAAATCATTCACAACATTCAAAGACGCGCTAATGACCCAACCTCTTTTACAATATCCCGATTTCAATAAAGAATTTATTTTAACTACAGATGCATCAAACTTTGCAATAGGCTCAGTATTGAGTCAAGGGACCGATAGCATATGCTTCTCGCACCCTCAATAACTCTGAACAAAATTACAGTACTACTGAAAAAGAATTATTATCTATTATATGGAGCGTTCAACATTTCAGACCTTATTTATATGGACGCAAGTTCAAAATAGTTACTGATCATAAACCACTCACTTGGCTATTCAATTGCAAGGATCCAGATAGCAAGTTAGTCCGATGGCGGCTAAAACTCTCCGAATACGAATATGATATTATTTATGAACCAGGGAAAATGAATTCCAATGCCGATGCGTTGTCCCGCATTCACACCAATATAAATATTGTACAAAGCAATGACCATTTCCAAAATTTCATTCAATTCCACTATAAAACAATAGACATCCCGAAGATTGACACGATACCTTTCGATAAAAATAATTATTTTCCCAACATCTTGTTTTACTCTAAAGATTTAGACGATAATAATCTTTATTCACAAACCATAAGAGACTTATATAATTTATCTCAGGCTATCGAACCTGGTGATATCCATTCATTCATCAAATTAAAAAATGAATCGAAAACAACATATTTATCTATTTGCAAAAACTTTCATTTCGATAAGGTTGAATACAAAGATATTTTTAATTGTTTAGTAGCGATAAGGTCAGAATTAAAAAATAATGAATCCATTGACAAAATTTATATACATGATGTAACTCTGAATAATAAAAATATAAAAAGGTTTATGTTTTGCGAAATCATCTATTACGTATTTAAAGACACTGAAATAAAGCCTATATTATTAGTTCAACCTAAATTACAGTTATTAACAAAAGAACAAATAACACAAATATTGAAAGAAAACCACGATTCTAAACTTGCTGGACATTCAGGATTCATTAAAACATACAATAGAATAAAAGAATTTTATAAATGGGATAACATGAAAAAAGATATTAATCAATACATAAAACAATGTCCATCTTGTCAAATCAATAAAACGAATTTTTCACCAATTAAAGCTCCAATGGAAATCACATCAACCTCCAGTAAACCATTTGAAAAACTTGCCATAGATATCGTAGGTCCATTACCCACAACTGTTAATGGTAACCGATTTATTCTCACTATGCAAGACGATCTAACAAAATACTCATATGCCATTTCTCTCCCAAATCACGAATCACAAACAGTGGCTATTGAATTAGGTAAATTCATTACTCTTTTCGGTATTCCAAAGAGCATTTTATCTGATCAAGGGACCGACTTCACTTCAAAATTGTTAAAGGAACTAACTAAATTATTTCAGACAAAACACATACTCTCGTCACCATATCACCCACAAACGAACGGAGCGCTAGAACGATCCCATTTGACACTGAAAGATTATTTGAAACATTATATAAATAATCAACAAAATAATTGGGACGATTTCATACCATTTGCAATGTTTGCATACAATTCTTATGTATATAAATCTACAGGGCTAACTCCATATGAAACGCTTTTCGGTAATAAACCATACCTGCCAAACTCAATAACATCCGAACCCAAATTCAACTATTGTTACGACGATTACATTATAAATCTAAAACAAAAATTAAATATTGCTTATAAAGTCGCAAGAGAAAATTTAATTCAATCTAAGAATAAATCAAAAACGTATTACGATAATAGAGTAAAAACACATGACTTTAAAATTGACGACTTAGTGTATATAATAAATAAACAAATAAAATCAGGGCTAAATAAAAAATTATCTCCCAACTTCAAGGACCCGTATAAAATAAAAAAATTGTTTCCTAATAAAACAGCTTTGCTGCAAATTAAGAATAAATTAATTAGATATCACATTAACATGCTCAAACCATTTGTTTCAGACTTAAAATGAATATACGTCTATCGCATCTCTTCATCACTACTTTCCTATGTCTAATTTTCAATATTTCTTCCATTACCGCGCCTAAGTACGAAGTCATTAAACTCGATAATCATCTCGGATTATATTTTAACCAATTAGGCGATGTATCACTATCCAATACCGAATTAACACTGCTCACTAGCTTCAATTTCTCACAGCTTATTCAAGACCATCAAAAAATCGTAAATTTCTTGTCACAAACTAGGAAAATATGCGATGGTAGTAACTTATCTTCTGATGCAAAATGGTTATGCACTCTATCTTTTAACGCATTAACAACCGATATTGAAATCGTGAATTTTTAAATTAATCAAGTTAAATATTTAAGTGGATATGGAACAAAAGATAACAGAACAAAACGTAGTATCGTAGGTAGTATTTCATACGTCTCCAACTCATTATTTGGAACTACCAATTTACACGATAGCGAGCATTACCAAGAATTGATCAATAAATTATTTTTAGAGAATAAGAAAACTCAAACATCAATGAGACAGCAAATCGGTATCATCTCAGAAGCAATAGCTAATTTTAAAATTATTACTCAAGACACAAAAAATAATGAGAATATTTTGAACGATATTTTGAGAAGATTATATGATCATTCTTTTCGCACATCATTCGGTCTAAATAATCACGACAAACGATTACAAATTTTGCAACTGTTCGGTCGTGAAACAGCATCGAACGACAAATTTTCTCACACGTTTTTATATTCATATACATTTTTGCTTTTAACTAAATTTCCGGATAATGTTTAACTAAGGTATGCTGAGGTAGGGACTTCCAACATGGTGACCAAATGTTCCGTCATCGTTTCCTTTCCTCATCTTTCTTAACCCTTTTTTTCTATCGAAACCCTTTTCGCGTTTTATGATTCCTTGTTCCCTTGTTTTTCATCTTGAACATTTTCCAAGTTTATGACTCCTTGTTCCCTTTTTCATCTTAAATATTTTTCGCTCTCCTTAACCCTTTTTTTTTGCCTTCTTACCCTTTTTTTTTGTTCAACTTACATTCCTGCTCACTTTCTCTCAAATCCACTCGTCTATATATATTTGACAATTTTCCGCTTTGGAGTTAGTTACATCTCAACCTCTGAGACACATACACTTCAAATCAAACCGTTTCTTGACAGCAAATTCGTGCGCACTGTGGCATCAACTTTGAAACCGCTCTCTAAACATCGTCGTTTCTCAACCGAGTTTACGTGCATCTCATTTTGTTCATCCATTCTTAGACTCAACTCGTCGCGCATACAGTAAATTCATTACACATTACATGTAAGCATAAGACAAGGTTTATAATCAAGATCTGTAATCTATTTGTTGTATTTATAATAAACTTAGTGATATAAATAATAATCATTTGTGTCTAGAGTCCATCATTTGTTAAAATCGCTTATAACACATTAAGTTGTAATATAAGTTCAGTTCGGGATTTTAGTACCGAACAGCAACAAACAAGTATATTAACAGAAACAACATCAAATCTTAGAGAACAATGCGACCTTTTGATTTCTGTCATTAATTCTGCCAACCATAATAATTTATACCCAGGTCTTATACCTGTTGAAAAATTATTAAGAGCATTATCTGACACTGCATTACTGCCGACACAAAAGTTACCTTTACCAGTAACAGAAAATTCTATCGCCCATCATTCCAGGTTGTCCAGAGTTGAAATTCATTGTAATGACGATTTGATCATCTTTGCCATAGAAATCCCAATTGTCGAGATATCACAATACCATTTATATGAAATTATTCCCATCCCCGTACCTCATGATTCTACCAAAACTTCCTCATTCATTGATCCTCCATCACCTTTCCTTATAATAAACCAACAAAAGACGTATTATTCACAGCAACAAAATCTTGAGAGGTGTCTCTTTGTCGCACCTGCTAATTACATCTGTCGAGGAATAATATTAACATCTACCATCGAATCACCCAGCTGCGAAACCAAATTGTTGAGCCTTCATATTCTATCAATGCCAAAAATATGCAATATCAAAACTACAGAAGCCAAATCGGAGTTTTGGTATCCACTCGACAACAATAAATGGATATTTGTGGTCACCAAGCCGCAACTCTTGACGCTGCACTGTGGAACTTCAACTCTCGAAAATATCAACATCGAGAACTATGGGATATTGAAATTAAAAGACAATTACAAATGCTATACTGACGCATTTGTCCTACAAGCTACCACCAAACGCTACGAGAATGTTACACTTCAACATATGCCTTATCACGTATACGATGACTGTTGTTTCACGATTCATGGACATAAGAACTTCGATCCTATGAAGCTGAATCCAATTCGATTCACATCTGCCGGAGTCGAACACACAAACCATATCATATATTCACTGGATGAATTGAAGAAAACTTTAAAAAAACAAAAACGAGAACCCATACCTACCACTCATTCTAATTGGACGTCTACTGTCATCTCCATTTTAATTTCATTGGCAACTATATTCACCACCTACAAATTTCTTCAATGGTGTGGAACATTTAAGACTATAATGAAATATTCAATCTCATCGACAATCTTGCCCATCAACCAACGGGCTGTGTTTAAAAATTTTCAATAAAAATATAAATAAAATTCCACGACCAAAGTCCATTGAGTTAAAAAGGATTTCACGTCGAAATCATCAATGTATGGATCACCAAGACGACATCAATCAAACATCACCACTGCTAGAAACATCAGAGTCCAGAGAACGATCATCATCACGAAGCTACATCATTAGATCCCGTGAACCTTCAATTAATATGGAATGAAAAAAAAAGAAAAAAAAAATATTTTTATTTTACTATTATATTTTTGAGAACTGTCTAGAATCTCCTAGTTTTATCACATTTGCATAATCGATTCATTATATATATGTATATTTTGCTTTCATTTGATTTAACGTTTCTCACCGTAAATCAATCTGAAGGAGGGAGATCTTAGATACTGAATATTCCTGTTGTATTCATAGCTCTTTTTTATTTTACTATTATATTTTGTCTTATACCTCACTTAATGACACTGCAGTATATCCATATTTCTAATTGCACCTAATTTTATTTTATGTTTATATGTGTAACCATCGTCCTAATCCTAATGCTCGTGTCTGCGACACGTCGCCCATAATTATTTACAACAATATTTTCTACGATCTATTGTACCTTTTCCAAATTACTCCTTACTCCCACTTTTCATTCCTCCTAACCACCCACCCCCTTCCTTTAGATTTAAGAATATAAAATGTGACAAATTGTATGTAAAAGATCAGTCTGAAGCTCACCTTGAAACGAGACACTTCAAATAAAACAACATATTGTAACGAAAAGATTTTGGTATAAAACTCAGTTAAAAAGGAACAAATAAAAAAACCCTCTGAGTTACACAACAGAGCATTGTTAGTTTTTTTGATTATTATATTGTTTTTTTTATACGCGAAATCAGTTTTTTCTTGTAAAGCATTCACGTTGTATTTTATTTATTATTATTCTTTTTTTCTTTCCGGTGTAATATTTCCAGCTTACTTCAAGCGTTTCGAATGTCGGTTTTTTTTTGTTTTTTTAATTTCATTTTGTTTCATGCATTTCTTTTTGTGTTCATTATTTCATCCATTTGAGGTGTTATGGTCGATCCGCGACCAGGCGAAATAAACATTTCAAGTAAAATAAAGAAATGAACTACGATTGGATTTCGATCACAATGTTTGTAAAAAGTTTACCATTCTCCTATTACTGATGTCTCAACAATCTGCAACTCAGCCGTCTTCGCGTGCTGAAAACAGCCGTGCATTCTTTTGTCGATGCATTCAGTGCGTTCGAATATTCCGCCTTGCGTTCGAGTGGCGTCGCGGGAATCGTAGGCCGCAGACAGCCCTGGCGCCCAATTATTGTCTACATGAGATTGTGAGCCGCAGTTCCATCGTGTGAACGAGATTGTTATGTTTTTTATAGTTCAGCCCATTGGGAAGAAGAGCCAGAAATTATGGTACGGGACCAGCTACAAATCCCGTCATAACATATATAATACTGTTACATTATACAATAGATAATCTGGAGTCAATGAGATGAAATATTGTCTTTATCATTAATTAGTTCCGTTATGTAGATTGATCGATCAACGTGGACGGTAAAACATCGATGTGATCTGATCAACAGACACTAGTTGTGATTTTCTATTTAATTAAAAATAATGTAAATATGGAATAAGTATCATATCATCATAATCGTCATCATTAGCTACGATTGCAGTCTCATCATAATTAAGCGCCATTTTAAATGTCATTCTGAAAGCCCAATTACAAACCCCTTCTTTGATAATGGCAAAATATCTTGCTGCTTCACAATCATCTGGATTGCAGTGTTCTTGGCAATAACACATTTCATAAAATGCCAAAATGACCAAACGAAACCAAGTTTCGTACCATGGTCTTTTATTCGGAATGAAACACCGAAGGATGCGTATAAAAGTTGTCGAGTATAATCCAATGCATATATTCTATGACCATTTATTGTAATTCCGCGGAACATTGTTATCTTTAGATTGTGAGTTTCAATTCTTGCGTCGCAGGTAACATCCTTTAAATTTTATGGAATCTGTGTACAAGGCGACATTTTCCCTATTGTATATATATATTCTGTAATTTGGTTCGTTTTCGTCAGTCATTTTCTTGTTGTTGATAGTTCATTACAAAAATGTTTTATTCTTGAATTGTCATTTGCTTTTTCAATATACTCGACATTATGACACTGTACGAGTATGTGACGTTGGAACAAATTTACAAGCCAACATGGGCAATTCTATTTATACGTTATAATACTTGTCCATTTAAATCTTCATATGAAAACAAAAATGTTACCCATGCTGGGCCTGTATTGCGCACGGCTTCAGGCAAATGCCTCAAGTGATGAATATTAACCCTCAACTGGTATTGTGATTTATAAGTCACACAATTGGTATTGTTGGCTCAATTTTGACCCAGACCTTATTTAATAGGAAGGAAGGACCGTTTTTTGACCAACGTCATTTTTATTTGTTGACTTAAAGAAATCAAAATAAAGAAAAGTCCCAAAAATGTGTCACCGTTAGTTGCTTACACAGTTGAAAATTTCATTTTTTTGTGTTAAAAAAATCGTGTGTTGATTTTATTATGTCAATTCAGCAACACAGTTCGATGTTGTTTTGACATGATACAAATGTGTTAGATAGTTTTGACATATTTCAACTGTTGAAATATTTAATTGATTGAAAAAGAATGTCAAACTAACACAAAATAATACTTATCGAAAAATGAACATAAAAGCTGTGTAGATGAAAGACAAAAGTTGTGAACAGAAAGTAAATGTCACCGGGCGACACTATTATTTCGTCAATTTTACATAAAAAAAATTCATTTTTCGTGTATTGTGTTGAATGTTATTGTATTTACACATTACATATGTTACACGATATCGTGAAACAAAGGCATATGCCTTTGTGCAGTTTTTTCGGGAACGTTCCGAAATCTGCTGGAATTAAGCGAAGGTGCGAAGCTTGGTTAGTGTAATTTGTAATGTGCATCGAACAAGTGCAGTATAGTGTTTTACAAAGATAAAATTTTTAGTGGTATCTGTAAAGATAAGAAAACTATTAAATTTTTGATTTTTTGATAATTTGATTTTAAATTATTATATTATTTAAATGATTATATTACTGGGATGAAAAATAGTTAGGTGACAATACAATCCTTACGTTATTGCCATAACATAACCTAAAAATTTTCAAACATGTTTGAAATAATCGCAACAATAAATTATTATTTTCTTTTTCACATTTCTACAATCCGGAGAGTGGAAGAGGATTCATTGCAACAGGATTATCGAATAGCCAAAGATTGGGAGGCAGCAAGCAAGAAAAATCCCAGTCCAACAAACATATCTCTAAAAAAAATCATAATGAACTCAAAGAAAATCCAGATAAAACTTTTTTTTTCACATGATTCCGAAATATATGTCATTTGTAAACATTGAAATGTGTTTTTCCAAATATATATTTTGTGTACTAATGATTGTGAGTAAATATTAATTCCAATTTCCATACCTTTTTCTTTCCAGTTCAATAATTTTGTATATTTATGTGTATATATGTCAATCATGAAAACGAATTTTTACTGACAATCAATTAATAATAACATAAAATAATAATTACATAAAAATAAAAAACGGAGAATAATTTATGTCGAATCTACAAATTTGATGTGTTACAATGGGAGCAAGTGATATGTTGATTATACTACTTAAAACTTATGTCAAAATAACATTTATGGTGCGTACAATACAGTGCTGCGCATTTTTAGGATTCACATAAATATTGTGTACAATTTTACCGTTTTGGGTTGTCGAATCGACTCAAATTTTATGTTGAATTGACATAATGTATAAGTAAAAATTTACATAAAATGTCTGTCATTATTAAATTCACTAGTGTCAATGTTATTTTAACAGTTATATTGTGTAGAATTTGACGATCGAAATCGTCAAATTTTACAAACGCACTGTCGAAATCAACACATCATGTTTAGTAAATTGTACATGTAGCAATGTTGAACTTACATAGTGTGTATGTCCGATTGACACGGAACCAAGTGTTCGACCAACACTTTCATTGTGTTGAACTGCTGACATAAATCGTATGTCATGATTTTACACAGAAAAACTATGTCAAATTAACACAAAATTTTGGGTGGATTTTCTGAGACATGTATAAAGTGTTAAATTTAGCATAAAATTTTCAACTGTGTAAATACAGGAGTTTGAAATTGCTGTGGGTCAACATTCGCCCAACAATACCAGTTCAAGGTTAATAGACATAAATCGTGACTGATATAGTACTCGAAATTTCGATACAAAAGCTTCCTGTAGGTCTTCGGCATTGTCAAGTATTTCCGGAGAAATATTGTTTGTATTCAGTGGATATACCTCGTCTACTAATTGCATGTAATATTCTGGGTACACTCTGTTCATTACATCGTGAAGTCGAGCAATTGAGTAATAAAGAAACCACGTTTCATTCACTTGCTTTCCAATAGGAGAAGTGTTCAGCCAGTGATCTTGGAGTACGAGATACTGATGCAAAGGGTTGAACATTTTTCAGCCGTTCATCTACAAGAACTGTATGTTGATACAATGAAAAATTCGCATAATGCTGTGCAGCATTGAATCATAAACCTGTTAATTTTTTGCCAACTTCTTGAAATATACAACGCATTATATCAACACCAATTTAGTTTAATGCATCTGACAAATAGAATTGATGGTCCTCGTAGTCTAAATTGAGTTTTCTCTTGTTCATGAGCTGCATTCGCATCTTGACTATGTTCTTCCAATGTTCGAAGCTTAGTTAGTGTTTCATATGAATAAATCTGGGTTTTTCCAACATTTTAACGACTTGTATTATAACTTTACCAAACCCAAACAAAACTTTACTATAGACTAAACCTCACCAAAATAGTTCTTTACATTCACTCACGTATAATATTCGTCTTGAAATATTTTTTCATCACATACTGTTTTTTATGTAGAATAATAATATAGAAAGTCTACGTATTGTGTGAACGTACTATATCAGTTCAAAATTGCATATGTTAAGATGTAACACTTATTGATATTTTCAAATTCAATCTCGAACTAGCTAGTGGCACAATCGACATCGTTCGAGTCTCACGGTCCCAGGGTTCCATGTTCGACGAGTCTCTCTACTGGCAGATTTTTCTGAATTCAATTTACTATTAGTATATATATTTTTCAGAATTTGTGTTTTCAAACAATGTCATATATGAAATTAATCTTTACTAATCTTTAAATAAATTTATACAATAGTTGGAAATGAGTTATATGTGATCAGCCGATGTACAGAATAGTTTTTTGTATGTCACTATCGGTTCTACTTCTTTTGCCAACTTACCAAACACGTTAGTGATTGTTAGTGAAAGTTAGAAATGCACTTTTCGTACCTTGTTCGGGCTCGTTCTGGGCGTGCAACAAAATTCATGCGTCTTTCGTGTCCGGAAGACGGGTGTGCTGTTGGTTTACTCAGGGTGTAGGATTTAGAACACCCAAAATTCATGAAACATATTTTTATCCGCGATATGACGTACATAGAAGGAAACATTACAAGTTTTTCAGATCACGTAAAAACGTACGTGCTCATCATTTGCATAGTCATTGCTATATCACAGTATGATATCTTTCTCGGGCATGAATCTTGCACGGAATATCAATTGCGATCATTTTTTCTTACTTATGATAAAAGAGTATAACAGATTAGTTTTTATTGCAACATTCAAAATTCCATTTTTTTAAACTCTTATTTGGTGATAATTTATTGAAACATAATCTCTATAAAATTAAAAACTACTATGAAAATTTGAACCAGTATATCATTTACAATTTAACCATGGTTCCAGCTGTCAAGAAACAATGATTGCATTCATTCGACATCATTCGGAATGATTGATTTAATCGAGTGTTTTACATCTGATGAAATTCGGATACTGCATTATTTCCACGATAAATAAGTGATTAATGAGTATAATCAAAAATTTTGAATGAGGTTACAGTTTTTTTTTGTTCATGATTATTTTAGGAAATTTGAATAAGTCTATAAGAAACATTTTTCAATTTTCATTTACCGTAGTATAGCAAGAGAAGGCATGATTGCGTCCATGAGAGCAATTTGCACATGAATATTTATTTGCCACTCGTCCCAATTGCAACCACTGCAGTGTCGTCTTCTGATTTAGTCTCATTGCTTTCATTATGGTCGGCATCACTTTTCTTTGTCCATAATATTACATCACTACGTTTACTCTGAACGGTCATCTTATTTAATATCATTCTTCTTTTCATTGTTTACAATAATTTTGCTTGTCTGTGTACTGGTGGTTCAGTATCATTCGTGCTTACAAGTATAATATCATTTTCTGATGATTTTTGAAAGTCTTCATCATAATCATCTCATATCAAATCCATGCTGAGATCTCATCATTTTCATTATTAGTCTCATGATATTCTTGATTCGTGACAGCATGAACCTCAGGAATTCTAATATTACGATGCAGAGGAGGTGTAGGATCCTGTAACGTAACAAGGTTTATTGTGAACTTTTTGCTTATATTGAAGAGATTCGCACGCTTACAATTGAAATATTACATACATGAAGTCGTATACATAAATTATTCATAACAATAAAATAATATATTCATTGTATCAATTGAAGAAATATTAATTATTGTTATGGATATTTTGATGGACGAATACTTTGCTCATTATTTCATCAAATAGTGGTTACGGATATAAGTATCTTTAAGTTATGGAAACAAAATTGGAGACACAAGAAATAAACGAAAGAAATATATTAAACGTCTGACATTAAACAATATTTTGAAGACAAGATTTTCGAATATGACAAAGCTAAGAATGTGTACGCTGAGTATGCAATATCTTTGAACATACTCCATAAAATAATAAATCAATGAACGCAATTATTGACTGTTCAACGGAAACACTAACTCAAGTTGTGGATTACCATATAAATTTGCTTTACATATTCAAGTATTTACATCTCTCAACCTCATGTTATTGAATTGCTGTGTACATTGAAAGAGTAAGAATTTGAATTATAATGATAAATACCATGACTCAAGAATACTTCGAAAAATATCCAAAACCCGTCATCATTATTGTAGACTGCCGTATTTAGTGAATATCTGCCTGAGTATCTAATCGATAACACTTAAAAGAATGTCATGCAAGTAAAGTATTCATGTGAATATAGAACTGATGCAGCTATATTATATACTCTGAAGAATCATGAGATTATCTGGGAATTGAGAATGAGCATTATTTTCCTAAAGTTAATTATCAGGAAGTTATTATGTTTGTATCTTCCAAAGAAATTTATTTGATATCAAATTGTATCGATCTGCATGAATTTATGATTGTGTGACGATCATATATGCTATGAAATCCACAGGTAAACTCGATAAATCGAGAAAAATCTTTGAATGGATAAGGTGATAATAATGAAATATTATTCTGAGATTACTGGTTATGTTTGTTTTTGCTTAATCAAAACAAAAATATGGAGTATGTGTAACGATATTTGCGCTCATGCAAACAAAGTATACGAATTTTACATATAGTGTATGTAAAAACTGAAATACATGGAATTGATTCTGGTGGAATTTGACTTCAGAATTTTAATAAATATGGAGTTGTAGTAAACATTAAATGGTAAATGTGTGATAGTCACATCGCCTCCATGCGAGCCAGAAATCATGAAATACGCCACCAAAATTGCCACCAATATTATTTAATCAGCATTAACTGCCAATAAAATTTTTGCAACAATAGACCATAAAGTTGCCTTGTCATCAGCATTTCACGATGTAATGTATCAAGTGTATAACATAAATAAATCTAAGCTATTATATGTTTTTTGTTTCACAAACAAGTATATATAATGAAAACACTCATAATTCTGAAAAAGTGAGTAACGGTTTTGTGGTAAATAATTCTGTTGAATTTATCTGATTGTACCTCATTATTGGATAAGCTTTGTTTGGAACATTGCAAAAAATACAATCGTTCGAATTTTCTTGAAGACATAATACACATAGTTTCACTTTTTGTTGATGACATACTATGACAGAACATCCATGTCTCTTCTTAAATTCATCTCTGCTCATCTTCTTCTCAGAAAGAAGTAATTGAATATCTGAAATATGAGTAAAATTGGGGTTATAAATGGTTTTTATTCGACTCATTATTCAAAAAGTAAATCTGTTTATTAAAAAAAGTATGTTACATACCAACAAGATAGGTACTCAGACACAAAACTGCAGCTGAACATAACCTGCACTCAGGGGAATATGTACAGAATTGTTTAGCCAAAATACAAACATTTTTTTCTCGGTATGAATCGAATTTTGACCCAGTCAAGAATTGGAAAATACATATCAGGGTATCGGGCAACAACAATAGAATGTCAGTTTGTAAAAATGGTCAAGCGCAATTAAAACTTTAGCAAAAAAATTGCATTGGCAGCTTAATATCAACATTCACTTTTACATTCATACAAATTATCTGATGTTGTGGGTTACAAACATTTCTGGCAACATTTAATAACGAACAAAAACAATATCGCTGCATACAGTAGCACCAACTATATACTCGTGATGGTTTCACCAATCAAAAAAATATTATATTCATATGAACGACTTTAATTCAGAAATAATTGAAATCATCAATCATTGCTAAACCCTATTTTGATGAGTAAAAAAAAATTACTTGGTAGCATAATGTTATTTTGTTTGTTTCTCGAAATTGGGTTATGCAATATTTAAACATTGAAATTTTTTTGTAACAAAATTATTTATATGGATATTATTTTTGATCAATGTTATTATTTTCTGTTGATTGCAAGTCAATAGGGTAAATTTAACTGAGGTATTTTTTTCTAATTATTCCAGTTTCTGAAAATTTATTTTGAATTTTTAATGGTTCTTTGATTAATAATTAATGATGCACACTAAGAAAAATATTTTCTTGGAATCGAGAAAATATATATTACTGCAACGCAGTTACTTGATAAATGTCGATAGTATTTGTCAAGGCTTTGGTAAAAGCAATATAATATTTCAGGCAGACATTTTGCTTAGAGCATCAATTTATCTTGTTTGTTCCTCCCTCTCATCATTCGTTCATAATTGGTCAGCACTGTTAATATTGCCATTGAATGTTTTCATCGTATTATTTTTATGATTTTATAGTGTATAATATTCTTTTTTTGTTTTTCCTTTATTCACATTTGACCGTACCATCACTCAATCTGGTTTCCTCAACTCTCACAATTGAAATCGTTAACTTAGTGCTCACCGTCAATCCGCGTACTATACAAAGTACATGGTCTATTATCGGTGACTCATTATTTAGTTCAACACTGGGCACTCATTATAATATTAATTAGACTCAGTGGAACTCAATCATTGTTTAAATCGCAACGCCGTTGCGCCGTTGTGGCTACTCGTTAAACCGACAACGATAAAATCTGTAAAACGCGCAGCAATCAATCATCTTATTTATTAGGTCTACAACTTTGCTCCCTCCATTTTCCAAAGATGGCTGTAGTAGTTAGTAGTAGTTGGAATAAATTAATCACAGAAGTCGAACATTTTGTTTTGACATTTGTAAATATAACCCTACGTTAATATAAGTTAATTTGAGTTTGCATCATAACATTATATTTAATTAAATGTGTCTGTTGAGTTAATGCCTGAGCAATCACATATCTGGGATGTTGGGCATATAGGATCTTAATACTAAGTATTGAGCTACAATAAGACCTAGTTGATTTAATTAGGATCACGGGAACCCCTCAACCGTGCATGAATTTTTATTGAAAAAATAAACGTATCTCAATAATTAGACTGCGCAGTATTCAGTCTTGTGAAACACAAAGTAACTTATTTTTAACATGAGAAAACTGTATAAAAATATTATAGCGTGAAAAATGATATAAATATACTTGACTTATATTTACATTGACTTAACCAAAAATTAGGAAAAATGATATAACTAATTGAAACAAAACCCTAGAATAATGCGTCGACAGTGCTCGTTGGCGTCTCATGGTCGACCAAAAGTAACACGAAAAATATATAAATTGTCGAAAAACCAAAAAAAAAATACAATTATCAAGAGTGAGTGAGGATTATTAATGAATAATTAAAATTAATGAATTGAGTTTAATTAACGGATGTTTGAGATTTTCCACAAATTAATAGAGGCAAAATTACAGCGATGCCAACATGGCGTCAGGACGCGTAATTGCCTATTTTACAATAAGCTAGCCAACTTATCAACTAATTACAAGAGAGTTTTTCCGACAATGAAAATAGCGAGTCTTTACAGTAACGCAATTACTTCACAACACCAAAATGATTACGGTTGAGCACAATTTGTAAATCTATGAAAAATTATTTAAAACAAAACGTGAGTTGTACCAGAATTAAATTTCGTGAGTCGAGACGAATTTGAAGCCGTGTGCGCATCCTTATCCGGCTGAACGTACAATGAAGAAGAGAAATTGGCAGTAAAGCCGGATGTGAGTGTGACCTATGACACTGCAGACCTCCTGCGGTGGATTAGGCCAAGTTCACAGCCAAACGTCTCAACCAATGAGACGTCCAGATGAGTCTTAGTTCACGCGCTATTGGTCCAGGATGAGCGCTGCTTGAAACAATTCTCACGTAACTAGGCTGATTTACTGACGGATCCCAATCAAATATTAAGTAGGTTATTGATTGATGATGACCTCTCACCAGCGCCAAATGAAGTTAGCCGGGGGGCAGCAAAATACATTCAGTGAAAACTGAACAATGTCCGAATTTAAACCGAATTCTCGTCATTTGCGGGAAGTATTACTTTTTCATTTTAACATGAAAAAATCTGTGGCTGAGACTCACCGGAATATCTCTAGTACTTATGGGGAAGCCACCATTAGTGACAAAACGTGTCGGGAGTGGTTCCAACGTTTCAAGAACGGTGATTTTGCTGTCGAAGATCGGCATAGTGGTGGAAGGGAAAAAGTTTTTGAAGATGCAGAATTGGAGGCGATACTTTCCTTCACTTCTAGTGGCTCACTTTTTGTCTCGCCTTGTCCACTGCAGATTCTCGTTTACGTCCACCGCAGATTATCGTTTCTGTTCACCGTCCTCATACCCGGCACAGGAAAACTAATGGTCCGCACTCGCTCAATTCTACCACTTTGTCAATTTTTGGGTCCTTGATTCATTTGAATCATTTCAATCGAAATTTTGATCTCCGTACAACTGCTTACGCGTCCAGGATGAATAATATCGTTTCTTCTTATTTTTTGGCTTCGTCTCCACTATTCGCCTGAACTATCCCAATTCGTCCCACTACTAGGTCATAGGTGACTCTCATTAACTTGCTCCAATTATCGACCGCCCATATCGGTCGCCTATCTCGGAAACATTTATATCGTTCTGGTAGTCCATTCGAATTACATTTTGGTCAGTACACTTGTCCACCCCCCGCTGTTGCCGCTCACACCACTCACATTCTTCCATTCTCACATTCCTACATTCATCCATGCTTTACGTATCAATAATTTATAACGGCTTCCGCTGTTCCTGGATTCAATGATAATTTCTCATATCAAGTCGTCTTCTTATAAAAGGAAATGGTAAAATTAGTTCTCAGTAACTCTCGTCGCTGCACTCTCGCTCTTGGTGATATCTTCTCACTTCCTCGCGCGCTACAGTCGAGCATGCCATGACGGTTTCAACCCGTCACATGATATATATATAGATTAGGTCTACAACCTTGCTCTCACCGTTTTTTTTTTAATTCGAGGCTTTATTATAAAAAAATGGTTACATACATTAAGCTTCAAAATATTGTCTACTGCTGACCACTACTTTGTCCCATCTTTCGGGCAGCAAAAAAATCCTCTTCTTTTGATGAGATCCATGTGTCGATCCAATTTTTGACTTCTTCATAAGAATCGAAGTGCTGGACAGCCAGGCCGTGTGCCATTGAGTGAAACAAGTGGTAATCAGACGGAGCAACAGTTGCAGAATACGGCGGGTGAGGTAAAATTGCTCATTTTAACGTTTCAAGATATTTTATAACCACTTTCGCAACGTGACGTCTAACGTTGTCATGTTATAAAATAACCTTCTTGTATCTTTTGCTGTATTGTGGTCGTTTATCTTTTAATGCGCGGCTGAGACGCATCAATTGTGTTCGATAACGCTCACCTGTAATTGTTTTACCCGTTTTGAGAAGCACATAATAAATTACGCTGAGTTGATCCCACCAAACAGAATAGAGGATGACCTTCGAGCCATGGATATTCGGTCGAGGTGTCGACGTAGTAGTATGACCGGGCAATCCCCATGATTTTCTGCGCTTGGGGTTAATATAATATATCCATTTTTCATCGCCGGGAACAATATGATGCAGAAATCCTTTCCGTTTATGTCTTTCCAGCATCTGTTCACATGCAAACAAACGTCGCTCGACGTTTCTTGGTTTCAGCTTGTAGGGTACCCAATATCCTTCTTTCTGGATCATTTCCTGATCTTTCAGGCGTTTCGATATTGCTTGTGGACTGACTCCCAATGATTCTGCTAATTCTTCTTGTGTTTGATACGAGTCTGCATTACGAATCGCCTTCAATTCTGAATCTTCAAAAACGTTTTCCCTTCCACCACTATGCCGGTCTTGGACAGCAAAATCACCGTTCATGAAACTTTGGAACCACTCCCGGCGCAATCTGTCACTAATAGTGGCTTCACCATAAGTACTAGAGTTAATTCCGTGAGCCTCAGAAACAGATTTTTCCATGTTAGAATAAAAAAGTAATACTTCCCGCGAATAACGAGAATTCGCTTTAAATCCGGACATATTTAATCAAAAATCGTGTTATGATGAAAACACAAATTAACTTACATTAACATTATATACACAAATGTCAAAACAAAATGTTCAGCATCTGTGATTAATTTATTTCAACTACCACTATCTACTACAGCCATCTTTCGGAAAACGGCGGGAGCAAGGTTGACGACTTAATAGAATAATAAATTTTGTAACTGTTCTTACGGCGACCGAAAGTCTGGTTAATCGTGCAAAGTGCAGCAGCAAAATATCTTTTTGAATTGTGAGCGAACGTGGACTTCGTTTTAAAATTTCTGTTGTGTGTGATAAGTGCACTCCTAAGTACATACCATCGTGCAATTTTATCAAACACTCTTTCGAAATTAATCCAACAACCATGTTGGCAATGTGTGTATTAACCATTGGTTACTGTTCGAGAATTTTCTATGCCTTCGCGAATGTTCTATTACACGCCTATTGCCATGCCACATTTGGGCATAATTTGGGACGAAGGCGACCCTGTAGTATATACGGTAAGACGCACTGTGCATAAGTCAGTATAGACGACGTCTCTTGTGACAACATTGGCTCTACGCTTGTCTGCATTATTTCTGGCTATTCAGCCTCTGTGTGTACAATTGTACTCACTTTCTCCTCTGGCTTATACAGTTGTTTGCGTATTCTACCGACGACGTCAGTACATCAGTACTGATCAATATTTGAAACAATCTGAAATCATAGCTGGTGTAATTTTGTGGATTAACGACCCACAAGTTGCGTCAGCTTCTGATGCCTCGTGACGGCTCATTGACTTTACTAGTAAGTGTTCTGTGCGCGTAAGTGCTTCTCAATGTAAACTGTTGTACTCGCAAACATTAGTCTACGACTGGTGTAATAATTTTTGTTTATAATTATTGGTGGCCTTACAACCCACCCTAATTGTAAAGCTCTTCTAGCATGTGTCTCATTTCTTTTGCGTTCAATTTAATGTGTACAAAATTATTAACTAGAGTTAAGGCTTTTTGTTATAAATCTAAGCCAGCGCGCTTTGTTTTCATATTGATGATTGGCATTATAATCATTCTTTAATTACGCAACAGTTATAAAGTTGCAAAAAAATTTTGCGGCTTAATGAACTTGGCACCATAAGCCAATGCAGAGAGGAAGTTGAATTATTTCAAACACAGTTACACTGCTATACCAAAGGTAGATGCAATAAAACCAATTTATGAAAGTCCGGCAAACGACGAATTATTACGAAAGTGTGTTGGAAGATTTATACAGAATAGTAACGGAAGTTTCAACCAAACCGTTTGGAAGGTCATGCAGAAGTCGTTACCGGCGAGCTTTACTACCGTCAGTATTGCTGCCAACATTTTTAGCGAGAGTACAAGAGGATTGTTAGTCGTTTTTGATACTACGGGAATCAAGGTGGGATCGCACGCCCACACATTCGCCAAGGAGGAGGATTCTACGCGAGTTATCATAGTTAATCGATGCTCGCTAGAAAATACTCGAGAGGCAAGGGTTGCTCGACGACGGCTGAAAATCACTGCTGATGGAGCTACAGAAGCGAAGAAAGAGGTATTATATAGTCCTGGAATAGACGATTCAGTGTAAGTTTCAAAAAAAAAATTTTTATCTCCATGCAAATCGTAAGTAAAACATTAAGCGCATTTTTCTCGAAACCATATTTTCGACGTTGGTGATCACTGTAACTTCAAAACGGATCTACCGATTTATTTTCAATTTTCCTCACGCATTCTATATATAATTGTCCCTTGTTTGAAGGATCATTTTTTGAACAAATATTTATATTTTTTATAGCCGCAAAAATAAGTGAAATTTGGGTCAAAAAATCAATTTTTAATTTTAACATCCGCTATTTTTTTTAAAATCAAAATTTTGCAAATTCTTTCGTTCACACAAAGCATTATGCCATTGACTAATGATCCCCCTTTTTTTTTCAGATGATCCAGTGACGTGCTGCAGTGATCACGGCAGCACTCCTTTTTTTTTTGGACACCTCGCAAATTTGCTGTATCCCACGTATTTTTCAATATTTTGTCGTGCAAATCTCAGAATATGTTCATGGAATATATATCTTTGATGTAGGTCTAACCCCTTAACTAAAATAAGTGGTATCTAATAAATGCGCACCACCCTATTTCACAGTTACTGAGAAGAAGTAAAGAAGACATGTGAATTTTATAGTTAAAATTCATCTCTCAACATCTTCGCAATATCAAAATACATAAGTCAGGTCTCAGATAGTTCGAGTCGTTGACTCAGTTTTTCATATCTAAAAGGTTTACATTGTCCCGGTATCACCAAGTTATCGTGTCTTAACTCAGGTGATCGATTCATGTGAGTCATTAGTGATCAAGTGAACATTGCATCGACAATCACTGTCAAGAGATAATAAAGTATAAAGTTAATTTTACTTATTCTTGGCTGATTAAAAAAGTCAAGTGTCCACCGGATCTTCATCACCATTACATATATCTTTTGTATTATAATTAGATTTATATATTTCAATTTTTAATTTTCAATATTTCAATTTTCGTTTAAACTCCAAACACAAATAACATGTTGGTCGATCATCTTATAAATTCACAATTGACGTCTGCTTTTATTAAATCGAAGAAGTTACCAGGTGCGGTATCGACAGCTTCTCAGGGTTCAACAGCATTGCTCATTCTCTATCCGATTGGAACACTTGATTCCACAAATTCAATCAGCATTCCGGCCGTATAAAAAATTGCCATGTACTTTTCGTGGGATTGTGGAGAAAAAAATATGCAGTCGACGAGTATACGTTCCACTTCCGAAGCTCGAACAGACAATTGAAAAGATTAAAACAATTGTGATGCTAAAGAATGATGTACGAATTTTAAAGATACCGGAAAGCAAATAAAGTGTATCATACCGTGGAATTTGTCTCAATTCCCATCATGTAAAAATAAAAAGACAATCAGCAAAGCAGTTTGAACCTGGCTTCTGGCATGACATAAAAATACGTTTCACTCATTATCTGTCTTCATTACTGAGAAAATAACTGAAAAAAGTGGAGTTATATATCCCACATATCTTTTTCAAGTTATCAAGCTCTTTCATTAGAGTTTATAACAGAAAACATATCTGTGGAAGATGTAACAAATTATCGGATAGAGAATTCAGAACAGAAAATTATAAATGCTTTTAGCAAGTCTATTACTGTGGTAACTTCTGCTTAACCACACTGAAAAAGGATTGTTCATTTACGAGACATTGAAATATCGGAATTTGGGGATAAAGCTGCAAATTTACAAAGAAAAGAAACGAAGAAATTAGAACATCCGGCTAATTAGTTAAGAAATTGTGTCAAGAATATCAACGCCAAAAATCTTCCAGAAAATTTAATAGTTGATGGATGATGTAATTCAAGAAAAGTATGAGATTCCAGAAAAACTATTTGATATTATGTGAAATCGTATTCAAGGGCCAGATATTATATTGAATAATAGTGATGACGATTTTATGAAGACTAAGTCATTATGCAGCGACATTAACTACCTTATAACGAAAAGTAGAGTCAAACCACCGACACATTTGAACCTTGCACTTGCTTTGAGATCTTTGACTACTCGTAAGAAAGTTCTTTCTATACTGAATAGATACAGCCACACTATGAGCTACAATTTAGGTGAAGAAATTGAGACGCAAATACCTCATACAGCAAGTGGAATAGATCCTTTAGCAAACGGAGTCTTCATATCGCATTTGATAATTTTGACTGTTTTGTTGATACAAGTTCGGGAAAGGATACATTACACGACACGGTCAGAATAATTTATCAATTTGTAGCAGATAAAAAAAGCTTCGAGTCTAGGAATTCGGAAATCGATATTGAAGCAATGAATTGATTCAATATCACAGATATTTTTAAAAACACCGGCGAATTTTCATCACGTCCCCGTAAAAGACAGTGATTTAAAGTAGTTTCACATAGTATTCAGCCATATTACAAATAACCTGTACAAGGTATGTCGTAGCTTTTCGCCCGTTCAATTGAAGACACTATTCATGACTGTAAATCTATTAAAGATATTTCTGTAGACAAGAATTGAATTATGCTCATTTAGTTGTCACGTTTTGATTTGACCCCAATGAGATCAGTGTACATTGTCTACAATTGTACATTGTCTTCAGATGATAATAAAACCCAAACCATACAATATTTACCGCCAATAAATGCATCTGTAACATCAGATATTATTGTTTATAAGACTTTTGAAATAGCAAGTGAGATCGCCAAAAATTGTAAACAGAACAATATTATCGTCACGTATGATTGGGCCACAGCTAAAATAGCCACGTAAATTCAAGAAGCTATCGACCCCAAATTCGATAATATTTTTGTGAATATGGGTGCATTTCATATACAAATTGTGTTTTTAGAGCTCTTAGAAAATACGTTAACACCATCAAATTAATTGATATCTTGGTTAGAGCAGAAGTACTTGCCATAGGATCGATGAATAATTTTATTGGTACCAAGCACTTTAACCGTTGTAGGCGGTTTCATCCTTTGATTTTTTGCTGCGTTGCAGATACTTCATTTAGAGCAATATTTATCACAAGTACAAGTGTTCAATGATAAGCCTGATACATCGAATGAGACTGTATCGCCAAATGAAGATAATCCTGAAACGTTAGAAGAAAATTTATCACGAATTAGCTTTAACCATAATACACTTGACGGAGATTTGTTGGCGTTTATAAATACTGCTCAACGCCATTCATCACCTGATGTTAATAAACGAATTAACTTCCTCTTTATGACATATTTGATTGGTTCTTCGCACTTAATCAGCCTAATTATGCCAGATATTTGATTGTATATTTAAATAATTCAATAAAATTGAAAATTACCGAATCATCTGTGCTTTCTGATTTTCGCTGAGGAGCGTTCAGCATTAGGCGTTTTGAGATCACCACTGGACGCATCACTGCAGAAAACTATTAATGCTGACGCTAGTAATACTTTAATTGGAGTTACTCATTTCACCAACTTCATAAGGGCGGGACAAAACTGGGCTCCCAGTTATAGTATGAGAACTAAAATTTTAATATTCGCCAATGATGAAACAGGTTTATGAAGTAAAGACGAGGTACGTCTCATTGTTTGCAAAGTAATCAGATTGAAAATGATGAATTGAATCTAAATAATATAATTGAATCAATGAAGAACATAATTAATCCGTTTGACCGAAATATTGATCACAATCAGTTATTAAATACTTCTACTGGCAAATCAGCTTCTCCACAGGTAACGAATTTTCTACTTACTCTTGCATCGCTTAGCAGTGCACAAAAAGTGAAGTTTATTTAGGAATGTGTTGATAATCCTGAGAAATTTGTCAAAATAATTAGTAGAAATAAAATTCTGAATGTTGCATCAGATTGTGTGAAAAAATTTTAGAAAAGTAAAGATGGCAGCAAGCGAATTCTTCTAAAAATGGAGCGAGAAATTTTCGGACAACTATTGGCAATTGGTATAAAAAAAGACATAGACATTGAGAACTGTTCATCGTATTCTCTTGCACCTGCACCTCCAACTCTTTTCCAATGATTAGATCAAATGTTCAAAACGGTTAAGTCTATGTTAACGGACCACGCAAAATCACAAATTGAATCGACTAATCATTCACACATTGACATGGAAGTGATAGATGGCTTTTATTTTTTGTTTCTCATTGGGTCTTCCATGCCGCAGACATCCGAACGAGTAGCTCAGTCAATTTTAATCAAACTTTGTTCAGAAAAAGACAACGGTTTTAACAGAGACAAAGGTTTTAGTCAAAGCTAATAATACTGATGTTTTAATCATTATATTAGCCAACATACACAAAACACATGATGTGGACATTTGTTTGGCTGGTACAAAATAAAAAATAGCTAAAAAATATGAAACTTGTATAAATTGTACACAATTAGCGGCGAAGTTGGGTCCTATTTTATGTCTTACTTCACCATGATTTCATGGGTTTAGTGGCTGTGACCATTCAGCTGCATTTTATAATGAAGGAAAGGTTAGGCCTTTCAAAATGTTCTCGGAAAACAAGACGTATCGAAAACTTTTTCCATCATTGACTGGTGCAATTGATGTTTTCAATGATAAAAAAATTTCTGTTCAAGAATTTTTCGCACTTATATATGGTGTCAAAATACATACTACTTTTAATAACGTTAGATATCAGATATTTCAAAACTAATATTCAGTGACAAGAAAAAAAAAAATTTGTAAAAAATATCACTCGTTTTGACTCCAAACTAATTCCACTTTATTAGAAGTCAATTAAATATGAAAATGCCTTTACGGTATCTTGTGACTTGAAGTGTTATTCAACGCTTTAAGAAACCGGCGGCACATTTGGATGTGCTATTCGTAGGATAGTCAAATCACAGAGTATTGTATTGGTTCATATCTCAAATTACGTTACATTATATTTGCTGTTATATTTAGTGAGTGACTGATTTTTTATAATGAAAATTAGCCGTGCACAGACATTCGCACGATCAGCACGAAACATTCGGTGCAGTTATTCGGTCTTGCATCACCTAATGTTTCTCCCCAAAGTTACATCTCTAATGTACGCTTAATTAAGTCTTCTAGAAATTTCGGTGCCGTTCAAACACATTATTTTTTTCAACTATTACAACTAAGATCCGATAAGTTTGATGAAATTCATTACGAAATTAAAATTAACTAGTTTTTAATACTACAATAACAAAAATTTTACTATGCAGGAACATTGAATGAATAAATAAAGAAACTAAATAAACTATAATAAATCGTCTCTCAATATTCTACAGATGACTTTTCCAATAAAAAATGGTTCTTTCCGTATACAAAAAACTTCTTCATTATGCTCGAAAAATCCATGCTTCATAGAGAAAATTTTGGAAAACATGTCTTCATTTTTAAAAATCAATTACAATACAATAAATCTACCATAAATATGAAATTCAGTGTTGATACGTTTGTTTCAAAAACCAGTATTATATATATAAAATATTAATTCCAAAAACATATCAATATTACACATGTATGTGGGATTGGAAAATTCTAACTCAATTAAGATGTTAGAGTAATTAAGAGGCGACCGACTGGCACCCGTCTCGACAATGGGCCATGACGCCAGTAAATGCCTAATGACGTCGGGGGCGACAACCATTGTTCGAGTTGTGGGACCAGCGACCCAATCAAAGTGCAGTTGAAGCAGCAGAGTAGCTTACAAGACGTCTCCTTCCACCACGACAGGATCCAATCAGAGAACAGCAGCCAAACTGGCCCAAATATAAAAGGATATCATCTCGAATAAAATAAGTCAGTATATTCTGTTGAAAAGACGAGAACAGTCCAAGACATAATTTGAGCAGCAGCAATTAGAAGGTTCCAGCCGACAGTTATCCCTTAGAAAATCATTTTCATATATTTGACGTAATACTTACTAAATTCTTATACCTTGCAAAAAACTTGTATCTCTATAACTATTTTATATAAATAAAATAAAGTAAATATAAAAAATTACTACATTTGGGGGCTCGTCCGGGATCAACGTACGTAAGGTATAAAGAAAAAGTATTACGTTAGACGAAAACAAAATGATGGACAACGTGCAAAGGGATGTTATACAAGACGAAGACATAAGCAGGATGAAAGTGCTACAACTGAAGGAAGAGTTGACGAGACGGCAGTTACCAGTTCACGGCATAAAAAAGCAGTTAGTGGCGAGACTGAGAGCTTCTATACTCATCCAGGCAACGAAAACAGATGAAGCAGCCAATACTGGTAGCATTCAGGGACGTTGAAGAGTCAATGGATAGGTTCAGCGGGGACGACTCAATATCAATGGAGAAATGGATAAGGGGATTTGAAGAGGTAGCTGAGGCAAGTAGTTGGACAGATATACACAGAGTAACGTATGCCAAAAAATTACTAAGAGGATCGGCAATGAGATTTGTGAGGTATGAAGATTGTTCAAGGACATGGGCAGAGTTAAAAACAGCTTTAAAAAATGAGTTCGGTGGACTAGTGGATAGCTTTCAAATACACCAAAGGTTGTCAAAAGAAATGAAGAAAAATGACGAAACATGTCATGAATATGTGTATAGGATGCTGGAGATCGCAGCCCAAGCAGATGTAGAGGTAGCCGCAACCATCAAATATATAATTGAAGGCATTCCTGATGACGCCACAAATAAGATCGTGTTGTATGGGGCGCGCACGATCAAACAATTAAAAGTTAGATTGGTGCAATATGAACAGCTGAAGCAGAGCATGAAGTCGAGGCCACGAGTGACAGATGAGAAGAAGAGACCAGCACATAAAGAGGCACCAAAGCCAGCTCGAGCTCGAACATGTTTCAATTGTGGTGACCAAAACCACATAAGTAAAGACTGTGCGACAAAAGAAAAGGGGACAAAATGTTTTAAATGTGGAGAGCATGGACATATCGCACCGAGATGCCCGAAGACAATCAAGGCGACAAACGCAGTAGCAAAGAGTGGTGACAAACAATGTATGAAAGACATACAAATAAATGACAGGAAGTTCAAGGCTCTAATAGACACTGGAAGTGACTTAACCTTCGTACGTACAGATGAGTACATGGAGCTAGGTGCACCTACACTGAAGCAGAGGCAAATCAAGTTTGAAGGTCTGGGGACCACAAATAATGTAACATTGGGTGAGTTCACAGCGAAGGTAGAGATCGACGGTGAACGATTTGACGGAACATTCCACGTGGTACCAGGGCGAATATTGAAGCATGCCGTGTTATTGGGAGCAGACTTCCTAAGCCAAGCAGATGTATCCATAAGAAGAGGAGACATAAAGATAAAGAAAGCAGAAGATGAAATACCAGACTGTTTCAAAATTGATGTGGTCATGAGAAAAGAAGAGGGTGATTTGACGTATATAGAAGATAAAGAGCAAAGAAGAGAAGTTGAGAGCATGATCAAAAACTATGAGCCAGAAGCAGTAAAGGATGTAGGAATTTCAACGAAAATCATTTTGAAAGACGATGTTCCAGTCGTATCAGCATCAAGACGGTTATCAGCCCATGAAAAAATAACCGTGGAACAAGTAATAAATGAATGGATGGCTGAAGGCATCATTCAACAATCTACATCGGAATATGCTAGTCCCATAGTATTGGTCAAGAAGAAAGATGGGAGCACTAGAATATGTGTGGACTACAGAGCTCTGAACGCAAAAATGGAGAAGTTACAGTACCCGCTGCCGATAATTGAAGACCAGATCAACGCGCTGCAAGGGGCCAAAATATTCACCACACTTGATTTGAAAAATGGCTACTTCCATGTACCGGTGCATGAGAATAGCAGGAAATACACAGCATTCGTCACACCGACAAACCTATATGAATTTCTGAAGACGCCGTTTGGACTGAGTATTGCACCTGCGGTATTTCAAAAATTTATTAATACAATATTTAAAGATTTGATTTCAGAAAAGGTAGTACTCGCTTACATGGACGATCTGATAGTGATAGCAGAAAATAAGGCAGAGGCGATGGAGCGGTTGAAAAGGGTCATTCTGGTATCACAACAGCATGGGTTGATCATCAATTGGGAAAAAAGTAAACTTCTAAGGGTAGAAATAGAGTACCTGGACCATGTAATAACAAAAGATGAAGTGAGACCATCAGAGAGCAAATTCAAAGCAGTCGAGGGATTCAAACTTCCAGCAGGCGTAAAGACGGTGCAAAGCTTTCTTGGCCTGACGGGATACTTGAGAAAGTTCATCCAAAACTATTCTCAGATAGCCAAACCATTGACTGACCTTCTCAAGAAGAATAGTAAGTTTCACATGGGTGAAAAAGAAGTGGAAGCAGTCCAAAGATTGAAAGCAGCCATAAGCAGCCGACCAGTGTTGAGACTTTACAGAATTGGAGCAGACACGGAACTCCATACTGACGCATCGTGTCATGGTTATGGCATGATTTTGATGCAAAAAGGTGATGATGATGAGAAGTGGCATCCAATTTACTACGCTAGTGGGAAAACGACTCCAGCTGAAACAAAATATTCCAGCTATGAGTTAGAAGTACTAGCAGTGGTAAAAGGACTCATTAAATTCAGAATCTATCTTCTGGGGATTCCATTTAAAATTATCACAGATTGCCAGGCATTTGCGTTGACCATGAGGAAAAAAGAATTAACACCGAGAATAGCAAGATGGGCACTGCTGCTGCAGGAGTATAATTATGAAGTATGCCATAGACCAGGACATCGAATGCAGCATGTGGACGCATTGAGCAGAAATCCGTTGCCAACTGTTTTAACAATAAAAGAATGCCAGACGAGTATATTGACAAGATTGAGGAAAGCACAAAAAGAAGACGAAGATTTACGACGCAAAATAAGAGAAGCTGACGCCGAAAACAAAGCAGGTTATATAATAAAAAATGATTTGTTATATAAAGAAGTCAACAAGGAGTTACTAATAGTGGTGCCAAAAAAGATGCAAGCGCAAATCATCAGGCAGGCGCATGAGAGAGGCCACTATGGAATATATAAAACAGAATTTCTCATATTAGAGAACTATTGGTTTCCTGGGATGCGAACAAAAATCGAGAGTATCTTGAGAAATTGTGTGAGTTGCATATTGACAGAGAGAAAAAATGGGAAGCAAGAGGGTGTGATCCAACCAATTGATAAGGGTGACAGACCGTTGGACACATTTCATATTGACCATGTTGGGCCAATGGTATTGACTCAGAAACGATATGTGCATCTCTTGGTAATAGTGGATGCATTCACCAAATTCACCTGGCTTTATCCAATACGTTCAACAAGTGCGTCTGAGACCATTGAGAAGCTGGAGAAACAAGCTGCAACATTCGGGAACCCCCGAAGGATCATCAGTGACAGAGGGACAGCATTCACATCAAATGCATTCGCAGAATATTGCAAAACTGAACAAATCCAACACCTATTGATTACAACTGGCATTCCCCGTGGGAATGGACAAGTGGAAAGAATAAACAGAACAATCATTCCAATACTGACTAAGCTGGCAGCTCCTGAGACAAAAAATTGGTATAAATATGTAGATAAGGTTCAAAATTTTATTAATAATTCTGTTTGCAGAAGTACAAAAAGAACACCTTTCCAATTATTGACTGGAGTCAAGATGAGAGTTGGGGACATTCCAGAAATGCGTGAGATTGTTGAGGAAGAGTGGATAAAAGAGTTCAACCAAGAGCGGGATGAGATTCGACAGGCAGCCAAAGAGGACATTTCAAAGGTCCAAGAGGAAAATCGTCGAAGTTGCAATAAAAAAAGAAAGGAGGCACATCAATATCAAATTGGGGACTTGGTTAGCATACGACGTGCCCAATTTGGAGCAGGCCTAAAGCTACATCCAAAGTTCTTAGGGCCATATGAAATCACCAAGGTTATGCGGCACGATCGATATATGATTAAGAAAGTGGGTGAGCATGAGGGGCCAAACGAGACGTCATCAGCAGCTGACAGTATGAAACGCTGGATTGATCCCCAAGATGATGACGAATTTGATGAGGAAGATGATGACGAAGTATCTACAAATGCTGAAAAAACCGAAGACGTTGGTGAGAATTACCATTTCACTAATAATGAAGAAT
>CAJUYH010003906.1:0-29746 GCA_910591685.1 Galerucella tenella | reverse complement strand
TTTTTTTATCTATGATCCTAACTTGACAATGACAACTGCCTGACAACTTGCTTATTTTTGTGTGTGTTGAATATTCGTAGTGGGTTTTTATTGTTTATAGTGGGACTTTTACTTTAAGAGACAATGTCGAGAATGTGTATTGTGAAAGACTGTAATGTGAGGTGCACCCGGTAAGCTTTAAACATGTTTCATTAAATAAAAAGTTACAGAAGTAGATATTCTTCCATACAGCTTTGAACTTCTCAGCATTGTTGTTGAAATCCTAACATTTATTTTTCTTCATGTAATTGAAATATGTAAAAAAACGTTTTATTTATTGTATACTTCTTTAATTCAATAAAATATATAAACTTGATGATTATTGCTTCATTCTTCAGACTCTAGGCATTATATGGTCCATTTTTTGTCATATCATTCAATTTTACTTGACTATTTGAATGTTATTATTGTAATAGCAATCTAATGTTGAGTAACTTTGAATGAAATATCAAAAATGCACCATGAATGTCACTTTGCAATAAAAGTAAAATTACAGTAATTTTGAATATGCCGCCAAAAACTGTAAAATTACAGGAAACTTCTTTTTCGGCTGTTAGCGAAGATCACAACCATCTGATTTGTGTTGAGGTACTGACGGGACTCTCAAGGTGGCGCCACCCGTACAAATAGAGGGCGCCACGGGTCAGTTTCCCATCTATAAGTATTTTTTAATCTATGGTATCAACTATCATTATCGTCTTTATCTGCATCTTTCTTTAAATGCTCAAGATTCCTTTTTCCTTGATTCATTCGCATATACTATAATTAAATTTGTTATGATATGCTATTCTGAGTAGGTATAACCAAATACATAATTTACTAATTTGTCTAAAATTAATTTGAAATCTCCATTTTTCATTTACCGCTACACGGCTTCGACAAAGTAAATCTTCCAAAATTTGCTGGATCCTCCCACTGTACCAACCAAATTTCAACGCGATCGTCTTTCATCTTCGTAAAATATAATGTTCTCCGTACATTGGGGAATCCTTATTAGAATATTCGGTGAATGTCGACGTTCTGCTTTGCAAAATTGCTACAAATGAAAATAAAGGTCCCATTTAACTGCCAATGCGAAAGTAAATAAATTACCCTTGCCCTAAAATTGTCTCTGGACGAAATTTGCATAAGAATAACCTCTCTTCTCTCAACCGGAAAAATAGGAATGACGGAAAACGGCAAGAACGCGCTCAAATTTTCGAATAATTTCACGTGAATGGGCTTGAAAAGTAGCTGGAATAGTGATGAATTTTGTGTAGGGGTTCCTCAAGCTTAAAAATATGCTTTAGGAATATATAAGCTGATATATTCCTCAAATATTCCCAATTACGAGCTTTTGTAATGTAGAATGTCGTTTCATGTTTTGAACTCTCTATTTTGGAACATTACTTTGTGGAATTTAGTCATATTACTCTTATAAATGAAATTAGCCGTTTCTAATCACTTTCCAATGAAAAAAAATTCCAAGATACTCATTGATAATAATTTCGACATTGACATATCGTCAGAATGACAGAAGTTACATTTGATGTGATGCATACCTGAAGTGCGTTCAAAAACGTTACAGAGTACACATTTCTCACACTTTTTTGATAACCATCGTTCATAAATGAAATTTTTGTTACTCTACTTCCCTAGCGTTCATAAATATACTTTGACATTTCCAATGTACACATTTTTCTAGACCGAGCTTGCGCTCTTCAAAAATGTGAAATAAGATGTAATTTTTGTAACCGGTTACCTAGAAACAAGAAAGTACAAATACAAAATTTTTAAAAGAAAGGTACCTAACCAATACAATCTCCACATAATTTTCTATTCGTTGTGACGCATTTTTTCTTTTCAAAAGAAACTATTTAATTTCTTCTTTGTCGTCAATATCATCAAATAAATGATATTTTGCACCTAATGCAGCTGCCAATGTTACAAATCTACTTTGGTTTTGGAACTTTGATTGAAATTTGACAGTTATGTTTCCATAATGCGTTCGTAAATCACAGGTTACAATGTGCTCCATTTCAAAAGTCAACCAATTCCCTTACAGAGTAAAGTGTTACTTTGTACATTCGTTTATGAACGCACCCCTGATGTTTAATATTTTGGCTAGACCATGGTATAGTTGAAATAATACCCTTCTTGGTGTGCGTCATCGATTGTTAATGTCTTTCTAACACATTACGTAGGAAGAAATGGAAAAAAGGCATGTCTGTGATTAATCCTAATCAAAATATCACATTAATGAACCGTTTAAATGTATTACAAACGTTAACCCTAATCTTTGACTTACAAAAATTTGATTGGTTGATGTTTAGATTACGCTCAAGCTCAACCTATCAATCGAGAGGTTAAAATACTATGAAGGCGTTACATTCGTAGCGCAATAAGTCTTACGTCTTTTTCCACTGTCACACTGACAGTTCTTGACAGGTCTGTACTTTGTTGTTTACGGTCAATTATTATTTATGGAAAGTGAATATTAATCTTATTGTTTTATTTATATGAATAATACAAAAATATGCATGAATACACGGAAAAACATCAGTATTTTGAAAGTTCTCAAGTATTTTCAGTTAGAAAAAGAAGCGGGTGATTATCAATTGCATAGCTTTTTCGAATTTGGCTAAATACAATCCTGTTGATCTTATTTATCAAATTTAAGGTTAGCTATATGTCAAAATGGCAAATAAAATAAACGACATGCCGAAAACCCGGATATACGTCACAATCGATGACGCACACCAAGAAGGGTATTATTTTAACTTTATATAAGCTGCGTTCGTTATTTGCATCGCAGAGGCGACGGATTTTTGGTCACGTGATCACAGATTTATCTGAGCAAATTGCTATTAACGAACGGCCTGACCCTGTGGCCTGACCAATCATACATATAAACGAACTTCTAACCCCCTTTTTACCTGTGTCTTTCATTTCAGAGACTACGATTTTTTTGTTTGATTTTCTCGTTTAAGATTTTATTTTTCATTATTTAGGACTATGTCTAGCCCTGAGGCAATTTTGGTAGCTATTCTTGGTCCACAAACAGTACGAGATTTATATAATGACAGGAGTGACTACAACATAACCTCATAACATGACAGATAAACAGATTAATCTTTCTCGTCGGTCAAAATATTCCGAGCAATCAGATTTACATCGGACTGATCTGAGCGGAATTACCGAACAGTTCAGATTTACCTCCCCTACCTCTAGATGTAATAAACGAACGATTCAGACTAAAAAGATTAATCGGACGCAAATAACGAACGCAGCTATAGTTAAAATAATACCCTTCTTGGTGTGCGTCATCGATTGTGACGTATATCCGGGTTTTCGGCATGTCGTTTATTTTATTTGCTATTTTGACATATAGCTAACCTTAAATTTGATAAATAAGATCAACAGGATTGTATTTAGCCAAATTCGAAAAGGCTATGCAATTAATAATTACCAGCTTCTTCTTCTAACTGAAAATACTTGAGAACTTTCAAAATACTGATGTTTTTCCGTGTATTCATGCATATTTTTGTATTATTCATATGAATAAAACAATAAGATTAATATTCACTTCTCATAAATAATATTTGACCGTAAGCAACAAAGTACACACCTGACAAGAACTGTCAGTGTGACAGTAGAAAAAGTCGTAAGACACATTGCCGCTACGAAAGTTACGCCTTCATAGTATTTTAACCTCGCGATTGATAGGTTGCGCTGGCGCGTAATCTAAACTTCAACCAATCAAATTTTTGTAAGTCAAACATTAGGGTTAACGTTTGTAAAACATTCAAACGGTTCATTATTGAGATATTTTTATTAGGATTAATCACAGACCTGCCTTTTTTTTCCATTTCTTCCTACGTAATGTGATAGAAGGAGATTAACAATCGATGACGCACACCAAGAAGGGTATTATTTCAACTATATAAAAGAGAAGAAGGTGTGCTCCCACGGAATACAAATTTTCGTCATGTTTTGCGTACGTTCCAAAACGTTTTGTTTTAATGTTTTGAATGACTGTCATAACTATAACCTATACAACCAAATCTTACTTGTAATCGTTCATTTTTGTAATAAATTGTGAACTCTGAACATTAAGTGAGTGTCTTTAAAGATTTTATCTCTTGTTTTCGTTTCAAATTCAGTTATTTGTCAAGCGTTTGATTTCGCGCGTTATTTTCTGATTGACTGATTTTTCAATATGGCGGCGTTTTGGAAGTTTTTTTTGATTGATCGTGCGCGGTAACACACTTTCTTCTCTATTACACCATGGGCTAGACCAAATCTTGTGATTGACTCAATCCTTGTAAATGAATGCTTCTTATCTTCGAAAAATACTTTTTGAAAAAGCTAGAAACTGCAAACTTGAGACACTCATTACATTAAGCTTGAAAGCAATAGTCTCACTATTGGGGCCATCCATAAAGTACGTCACACGTTAGTGAGGAGGAAGAGTATCACCGAAGTGTTACATTGTGTGACAAGGGGCAAGAGGGGGTCAATAGTTTTGTGACGTCACATGTTAAAATGTCAAATACTAAAATGCAAAATTTGGTTGTAAATAAAAAACTTAAACCTGATCTATATTTATTAATAATTTAATAAAAATGAGTGAAAAATGAAAATAACTGTTTTCTCTCGATTATTTTTAAATACAAGTATAAATTTAAAAAATGTGTGACGTCACATCAGGAGGGGGGGTATAAAAATGTGACAACCTTTGACAAGGACGGGGAGAGGAGTTCAAAAGTCCTAAAATTCGTGTGACATACTTCATGGATGGCCCCTAAGAACAAACATACACATTTTTTGCTAATAAATGTTCGAATTCCTCTTACTCTTGACTATTCTGTGGTAGAATCGGTACATCATTCATTTTATTGAAAAACTATAAAAAAATGCTGAGAGATTCAGAGTGTAGATGCTCAGCAGATATGAAAGTTATTACGGGGCACTTCTGTCCTCTTTACAAACCTAGAATATTAGTTTGCTCAAGTGTTGAAAAATTTTACGAAAGATCAAATTTTATGTTTTCCCGATACCATATATTTTTTCCATTAAATCACTATTTGCCGGCTAATCTTCTCCAAATAAACTTTTATTTCAGAAAGGGGCAAAAGCACCTCAAGCTGCCGGTCGCATTCATACTGACTTTGAAAAAGGTTTCATAATGGCTGAAGTAATGAAGTTCCAAGATTTCAAAGAAGAAGGCTCTGAAGCAGCATGTAAAGCTGCAGGTAAGATTTGTATGCGTTAGATACTAAACATTTATTAACGTGAAATTTTTTTGACAGTTCCAAGAACGAATCAAATTTCCGAATTTTTTATCAAATGAACGACTTCACCCAATCATGTCAACATTACACTGATAACAGCTCTGTATTTTTTGTATAATTAGCAAAACATTTTCTATCCGAATAGCCCTCGGACATTAATAAATGCTCGAACATTTTATGACAGATTTCGAGAGCTTGTTGCTTGGAAACAGACCGACGCCGTAGGCGGAGGTCTGTTGTCTACAAGCTTTCGAATAATTATCAATGTCATTGGGTTATTACTATTGATTATTTTTTTCACTTGTCAAAATCTGACATTTTGGTGGTTTTAACCAATAGCAATACATTATTCTAGCCAATCATTCGGTATTATACAGATAATTCTGCTTCCTCATCGATAATACCTTGCTTACGTTGAAACGTCAAAATTTTACTTTGAATTTGTCATTATTGACAACCGAAAATGCTTCCAAGTTTATTGAAAAATGAACACAAACCGATTCAGTGCCATCACCCAAGAGAATATTGAACATTTAATACAAAATTCCACTCCACAATTGATGAAAAAAATAATCTTCCCAAATACAACTCGCTCTTCAAATTTAATCACATAATTTTTTATTTTCATCACTTAAACTTGTTTATTTGAGGCAAAAACATTCAAACAAACCGAATTTAGATAAAATCCCTCGTCCTAACGGACTCGTGATTTTATCAATCGGTTTGTTTTCATATTTTTGCCAAATAAACAAGTTTTCGTGGAAAAGAAAAAATTATCGATAAAATTTGAAGCACTCGTGGTATTACCTTTGATAAATCAACTTCAATGTTAAAATGTCATATACCTGGGAATGTTTTGTCACTTTGACATCGATAAAAAAGGTGCATCCTTTTTTATCGGATAAAAACTTCTCTTCCTCAATATCTAGTCACTTTAATCACTTTAACACATTGACAATGAGTTTGGTTAATAAAGATAATTATTGTTGTTGTTCATCCATATATTCTGTCGTTAATTTATCTTGCCAAAAAACACTCGAGCTTTTCTTTTATCAGATACATTTCTCTTTAACTCAAGTTTTGCCAATCACTAAATTTGCTCAAAAAACTGACATTAGATAAAATCGCTCCACCTTCGGTGTCGCGATTTTATCATGTCAGTTTTTCTCGTAAAATTAGTGATTGGCAAAACTGTTTCGTTGCAAAGAGAAATTTATCCGATAAAAAAAGCTCTTGTGTTTTTACTGTTGATAATATTGTATGTGTGGTTCCAATTTCATACTCATATTCGTTAACTTTATATTTAAAAACAATAAGAAGCCATAAAGCCATAAGACTAATTGACAAAAAACGATGTATCAAGTGTATTGAATACTTTTATTTAACGCTAGCCTGTTGATAGTATTGCTAATAATCAGTAACAGTGAGCACGTTTTTCCACCAACTTCTCGGTTCTCAAAAACAAAATTTTAATTTGGGTAATAATTTAATTATCAATCTTGATTTAATAATAAACAATAAATGTTAGTCCAATTATTATATAATATACTTTTATCAATTGAAATAATCATCTGTTTTAGGAAAATACAGACAACAAGGCAGGAACTACGTTGTTGAAGATGGTGATATAATTTTCTTCAAATTCAACGCTGGCGCTGGGTTGCAGCAAGCTAAGAAAAAATGATCAACACTTTTCATCACTGTTTGTGTTATGATTTACTTGTACTTGAACATGATATTTTTCTATGCAAGCATAAATTGTTAAAATTACATCTAAACCTCTTGTTATACATATATTGCTGTTTTATATTACCAATAAATTTTGCATATGTGTATGAATATTCTCATACGTTTATTCGACGAACTCTGTTCGGAAATAAAATGTCTTTGTATGATGAGTGAAAATATTAACAGACTGTGCCTGACTTTTTTTGAGTTGGTTATAGTCTAATTCCATATGGATCTAATTTTTTTAGTCTTTTGCTCATTGGTCTATCTCTTTATCTTGCATATTTGGCTTCCAGTAGAATAAACCACAGTTTCTTATCCAGCTCTCCATACATCTCCAAACCATATCACTTTTTATTGCTCAATTTTTTCCAGTATGTCATCTTCACTCGTCCCGATATTGTTCTTCATATTTTTTCTCCATAATCTTCAAATATTTCTCTTGTTTTTTTTGTCTTTCCTTTCAATAAAATAAATAAACTTTGCAGTACCAGCTTCAACATAGGAGCCCCCAGACATCAACATCAATTTAAAATATTTGTCCCATTAAAAATGTATCATAATATAAATAATAATAGTTACTCTTCATTTTACTGATGATATTATTACTAACGTGGCTATTATCAATACTTACCAGTTTTCTTAGTCTTGGCTTCCTGATCATGCTTAGTTTCTAAACCCCCGGGTAGGTCCGAATAACTGTTATCATGTAATTGGTGAGTGATGTTTTTCCCACTTCGATCCATTCATATCTGTCATAACTCATTGTAGCCCTAATTTAGTTTTAGAAGCTTCTTGAAATCAGAATCCAAAAAGAAAGTTCATAGCACTTCTTTGTCTCGGTATTTTTCCACAGATTGTCCATGGGTGCGTCTTCAGCACGAGAATATCTTATCCTTAATATGTTAGGGATCCTGTTGAAATCAAGGCGCTACCCATTTTCATCCTGTAAGAACACCGCACAAGCGTGTGGTTTGGGTATATCATCCCCTTCTAATGCCTTTAGGGAAGCTTCTTTCCATGACTTCAGCGTCGGGATGATTTTGGCCAACCATTTTGCGCCTATGCTGTCCGCACAAAAATCCCGGGCTATGCGTGCTTTTCAGGAGGCGTACCAGGTGTAGGGCTGGGCGATTATCGAAATTTATAATCGATTATTTTCCATTAATCGAAAATAATCGATTAATCGAAAATAATCAGCGGGAACGCTATAGAAAGATAGATTCCTATTATTGAAATATGTATTATACCACAACATACATACTTTATTTTCACCACTTCCAGCTGCCGTTATCAAGAATTATGAAAAAGAATCAACTTTCGATTAATTGATTAGATTTGGTTAATCCATTATTTAGATTATTTCCGAATATTCGACTTTTTCGTTTATTGGATTATTTACGATTATTGGATTATTCTCGATTTATCGATTATTTTCGATTAATTGATTATTTCCGATTACTTGATTATTTTCGATTAATGAATTATCAATTTTTTTTTTAAATATATATATCGATCACCCGATTAATCGATTGTTTTCCGATTAATCGATTATTTTGCCCGCCCCTAACCAGGTATCCTTCTTCCTTTATAGCATGATAGGTAGCCATTACACATTTATGGACTGTCTTAAGCTTATCCGTATCCATTTTGGCTTTCGTGAAGTTTGTTGTTTTTCCTCCATTTTTGTTTTCGAATGATGTGCTTCCAGGCTTCGTAGGCTTTGACGATACCTTTTTGGAGAAGTTGGCTTTGATTATGGCTCTTGCAGCCTGAAAGAAATCCTGCCTTTGATTCACCAATTTGCTTACTTTGGCTTTGGAGACTCCGGATAGCTTTGCAGTCCTGATCTCTGTCATAATATCTACGTCTTCCAACACATTAAACTTGACAGACTTTCTTTGTTTGGTTCCCTGCTTACCACTTTGGGATGTATGTTTCGAATTCCTCATTATCGAATTTTCAGTAGACGTTCTACTTATTTTATTATTCAAATGAGGGAAATGAAGGAGCAGCATCCTGAAAATGCAGCTGAAGAAGTAATCGACGAGTAGTCAGAGGAAAACGGGGAACGAGAAGGGGGATATGAGGCTAGACAGAGGACAATTATTTAATTTTATGTCATACTAGTTCATTATTTTGTTTTTATTGCTTAGTTACCAACTATCTAATCTCGTACTTTATGCCTGTGCGGACATAAAGTTCACTTTATGGCGCGCGCGAGCATAAAGAGATATAATTTTTTGTTCAACCTATTTAATAGTCATGTCCGCATGTCGTAAGCATCTTTAGACTTTTTTGGCAACAAATTTACAGTTGCTTTCTTTGCTTTTTCAATAATTTCGTCAGGAATTCCAAAATCTTCGTTCATTTTGACTTCTAACTGACTGACACATATAAAATATATTGTGATATTATGACATTTACGTTTGTCAATATTCACCTATTAATTCAAACCGGATTTTTTAAAATACTGATTTGTATTGAGATTGGATTGTAAGAACGAACTAGTATGACATAAAAGTTTGTATGTACCGCACAAAGGCGACTCACGAACCCTCGGGCCAGAGGCCCTCTGCTTCGTAAGACGTCGCCGTTAGAGCATAAACATCTATTTATACCCCTGGTACATAAATAACTATTATGTCATACTAGTTCATTGTGTTTTTATTGCTAAAGTCGTACTTTATACCCGTGCGGACATAAAGTACACTTTATAGCCCGCGCGGGTATAAAGAGATCGCCAAATTATCCAAACCACATTTTTTACGTAGTTTTCTTGCATCCAATTTAATAATTTTTCGTATTTCATGTCGGAAGCTTCTTTAGACTTTTTTGGCAACAGATTTTCAGTTGCTTTCTTTGTTTTTTCCAATAATTTTGTTAGGAATTCCGAAATCTCCGTTTATTTTGACTCCTAACTTTGGCACATATAAAAATTATTGTGATTTTATGATATTTACGTTTGTCAATATTCACCTAGCAATGATAGTGTCTACTAAGATGAAATGGCAATGTTAACAATTCAAACTTGGTGTACTTTAAAACCGATCCAAATAGCTGTTATTATGTGTGATTCCAAGTCAGTATTACAGGCTATAGAAGGTTCCCCTCTCAAGTACTAGAGACAAAATACAATTTTAGAAATAAAAAAACTATCAAGTGAATTAAAAACCTCTAAAAAAAGTATTGTATTTATTTGGGTAAAAGGGCACTGCGGTTTAGAAGGAAATGAGTACGTTGACTTGGAAGCCAAGAGAGCCTCCAAAATGAACACTTATACTAAACTTTTTGTTTTCTCAGACCTTTTAAATGATTATAAGAAATATATTAGAATCAATTGGGAGCAGTCTTATGCCGATTTCGCTAAAACATCTAATAGTCAATATTTTCTTTTGCATCCTACTTTACCAACTAAGATTCCTCATATCTCTTATTTTGACTATAGAAAACAATATACCTCCATCATATCTCGTTTAAGAATGAATCATGGTCGTTTCCCGAATCATCTTTTTAAAATAGGTATTGTGAATTCTCCAGCTTGCTCCTGTAACAATGTATCAGTAGGAGACTTGAACCATATTTTCTTTGAATGCATTGAAAACAAAATAGCAACAACCGAACTTTACAATTCTCTGATCGATTTCAATTTTCCTCTTCCCACAAATATAACCACTCTTTTGGCAAACATGGATAAGTATGTACTTGATGCTATAGTGAATTTCATAAATAAGTCTAAATTATCTATTTAGACATACGCTTTGATATCTCAATTTCCTACTAACTTTCAATTTTCTGTGGCTAATAGACTATGTCTGAGGCCATTCTCCACCACCACACACACACATCAATTCAAACCGAATATTTTAAAATACTGATTTGTATTGAGATTGTATTGAAATAACGAACTAGTATGACATAAAAGTTTGTATATACCGCGGGCATAAACAGATGTGTATATCCTCGGGCAACTTACAAATCCTCGAGCCAGAGGCCCTCGGGTTCGTCACCTCAGGGCATAAACATCTATGTATACCCTTTGGTACATAAATAACTATTTCATAAATATATAAGTACACTCACCGGCAAGAAAACTTGGGACCACCTAAAATTTTGCTGAAGTTCGTTGTCCAAGAACTTTCTCAATTTTCCATCGATTTCAATTGTTTCTTCGTCAAATTGTAGATAAATTATTTTGTATTAAAAAAAACTCCAGAAAAGTTTCCCAAAAATGTTGATAAAAAGCTTATTTATACAGGGTAAAAAAAACATGTATTTGTAGTCCAATTTCTCAACACCCTGTGGAACTGTTCAGGAAATTTGTAGACTTCACGCTCAGTTTATTACAAAGACTATCCTTTTCGCCATCTTTCATTTTTTATTTCACCTTGATATCTTGAACGTATTCAAATAAAAGCCTGGAATCAATAGCAGCACTTACCGAATTATTATTTATTTGAAAACGGAGCTCTAAATGCTCAACGTTGCATACAAGACGTTCTTCAGGAAGCTGGTGTTCCCTAAGGCCGCATGTAGTAAATATTGCTAACCATCCCGAAACACTTGAGAGCTGCGTTTTGCGCTGTAAGCTGAATGGAATGATATGGTTTTAAATGAAACTAACTGTTTCTAAATAACTCCACAATATATTTAAAAAAATGTGTAAATTGCAAGTAAATTGACAATTGTTTCGATAAAAATATCATCATTCTGACGATGATATTTTTATCGAAACAATTGTCAATTTACTTGCAATTTACACATTTTTTTAAATATATTGTGGAGTTATTTAGAAACAGTTAGTTTTATTTAAAACCATATGATGAGTAGATTCCACGAAGTGAGGGTTTATACAGTTAACTGAATGGAATGAATTAAGGACCTAATTATATAAACAGCATTATTTATTATAAATAGTTTTTCTCATAATTCTTTGTTATACACTTTTTCTCTTGAAATGATTGACTTTCGCAATCTGCGATTGTTGAAACCTAGTAGTAATATGGCATTGTTAATGATGATCCCCATATAAAATTTGTAATTGCTTGAATAATCTACTCTTAATCCATTCATAAAAATCTATTTCATTAATCAGTCCCACCTCAAGTTTTCTTCTGAGTAGTTTTGGAGTATGAGATTTCTTTCTGTTATTTTGCAAATCTAAAAGATAAATTCAAAATCATAATATTGACAACTTACAGGTAAAATATTTACAAAAATAAGTTGGCTCATATTCATATCAGACTTGTTGTCGAGCGGCGTTTTATACTACAAAGGCATGGAGCCGGTGCTTGGGGCGGAACACCCTGCCACGACGTCTCGAATACATCCAAGACCTGAAGAAATGATAAAAGCAAAACAAAAATAAGATCAGTGGAAGCCTAAGCCTTTCGACAGAGATGGTTCTGAATTAACTTCAATATGTAAGAAGGTACAATTATTAAATTTTATTGTTCAGTCTCTCTTTAATATGATTATAATTGTGACTAATGAATAATTATATAAAACCAAAAATAAAGTACCAAGACTGATACTGTATGGTTATTTCTAGATTTTTATAGGGTATACATGAGAAATACAAATTTGGTGATTACACTGATTGGCTTCATTTTCGACTGTAAATAATTAAAATGTATGTAAGATATTAAAATGTTAATGATCCTGTGAAAACTGTAATCAAACTATTCTCGGATTGAAATGCTAGGAAATACTTACGTAGATATTCATTTTGATATAATTTCTGAATTCCTGTGAAAAAATAAGGTATTTTATGTTCTAATACTTCTAGTGTAACATTGAATTCTTCCAAAACTCCAACAACTGGAAAATATCTTTCTACGTTCTCTTTCGCTCTTTGTAAAGCCCATTCGTTATTGAGAATGCTAAAAGTATAAATTAAATAATATAAAACTACTGAAGAGTGATAATTCAATGTGGCAACAAAAATAGTAGTGAATTGGGAAGCTTTGAGTGCCGAATTATTTCTTTAACTACCTATTAGGTTGAATCCTAGTTCATTCGGAATGGCCCGTTAAGCTGTTAAAATTTATAGAACAAATTAATATACATATAATAATTAACCGACAGAATTCAGAAACTAGAAAAATAGGGAATAGCTCATTAATATTAATATATTATGATAATGATGATAATAATAATAATTAATAATCGTTTTATATGAGGGACTAATTCCCAAAACTACAAGACAGCCTCACTAAACGGAGAATATATGAACTTTCAATCCAAAGACAAGCCCTCCTTGGTATTACCAGGACAATGAACACTACGGAGACGGCATGAATAGTAGCCCTTTTTGGACTTATACCTCCTCTGGGCGATAGCGATGATGGCAATTCTTAGACTGCAATCGGGAGACTAATGGTCCCCTGGAAAAGTTACAACTGGGACAATATATGACTTTTTCTCGTATTTTTTGTTAATCAAACCACAATAATGTTTTCATATTTTTTATTTCGACGTTTCGGTAGCGTTCCAGCTACCATTGTACATACATTGATCTAATAACAATTTTTTTGAGACAACAGGTATCTAAAATACTTACATGCAACGAAGGTCGTGACCGCAGAAATATGGAATGGAGAGTCCATAAGGCTGTTGGTGTTGGAGTTTGCAACCGTTTTTTCCATTGATCAAACATTTGTAAGAATAGTCTTTTTGAACTTCGTTGATAGATGATCTTCTGTAATATGATCAAAAATAAACATTAATATAATATTTCAGTTGAATTGATGGTGGTCAAATTTTTATCAGCACAGATTAAAATTTGGGTACGAGAAGAAGCGAATTACTATGAAGAATTTCATTTGTGCTCGAGTAGGTATAAGGATAGTCTATTTATTGACCAAATTGGTCATTTCTTCTCACAACATTGTAGTTTTTCTTTATTTGTATAATAAAAGTTTTGAATTCAACTGATTCATTTGTTGAATATCAGTAGGTAATAACTCCAAAAAACAGAAAATTTCACCAAATTAACGAGTTAAATGTTGATAATGATCTCCGCTGACCTCTATACAATGATACAATCTAGGTACCTGCAAATTGTCATCACCCTACCAATGAATTGAGAAGTACTTTTCTCTTGAGTAAGACTCATATTTTTTGACAAACCTCGTATACGACTAAAAATTTTTGATATTTGATGACTGTATTCTAGGTTTTAGATAATGCAGAACTTTTTTTCCTAAAATTAATAATTAAAAAGGTAGAACGTGTCGCGGGACACACGGTAGGAACTTTAGTTCCTTTTAAGCAAAAGTTATGTAATACATCTGACGTTATAGATAAACAATTTGCATATTCTTTGGTGGTTGAGTAGTAAGCACACCAGACTCTCACGCGGTAGACCCGGATTCGATTCCCCGCGAGTAATTTTTTTTATTGTTAATTTTATTTTTAAATAATCATTCTGCTTGATATTAATAACGACAACAGGTAGACGTTTGAAATATTAAGCAGAATATTCATTATTATAGATAATGGTACGGTACCCTTCATGAGGGAGTCCGACTGGCAACATCTACTTATAACAGCATCGTATATTTAAAAAAGGAAACCGTAGCATTATACAAATTGGACATTCAAGAACTGTACGTTTACCACAAAATTAGTGGAAACATAAAATTGAATTGTAAAATTTTTAATTTGAAGTTATATTACAGTTTATAGAAATTTTTATGTTCTAGATTTTTTCCTAAGTGGGTCGTAGAAAAAATATGCTGCTCGAGTCGTGTGGATTGTCCATATCGCACTTGAACGATTGAGCACTCCGCCTACGGCGCCGTGCTCCATCTTCGTCCTCGTGCGATATGGCCATCATATCCATATCCATCACATCCATTTTAAAGTTATCGAATTAAAACATTCAAGTTTTCAAAATTTCAACACCCTGTATTTCGAAAAGTAAATGTGCTAGACCCCTTAATCGCGCAAAAAAAATTATGGAAATAATAGTAAAAATTTATCCGAACAAATTCAAGTAGATCACTAGCACTGCGAATACCAGCTTTGCATATAATTTCAATATAGCATCGGTGGTTCAGTGGTTAGAATGCTCGCATTGCACGCGGGCGGCCCAGGTTCGAATCCGGGTAGGAGCATATTTATTATTATGAATGGCTGCTTCGTAAACGAGAGAGAGACTAAGGAGGCACAAGCACGCAAAAGCAAGGCACATAACGAAGCAATGTAACATAACGTAGCGTAACGTAACGCGTAACGGTCAGATCTTTTGCGTCGTGTCCCCTGGTCGCTCAAACATAACCTGGCGTAAAGAACTAAAGTTCCAAAAAGTTTTCTCAATTCTCAACGACTGATGAATCACATGAAATAATCATTCTCAATGCTTTTGTAAATAGTATATTCTAATGACGAGAAAATAGTATATTCTAATGACAAGAGAATAAAAATCATTAAGCTTAACTATGAAAATGATCAGCAATAAGATCAAATACCAACCACCCGAAAGTAAAAATCAGTCACCAATTCATTATTCAATCAATGTTAACAATATGTGACGTTGACAAAAAGCACGAAGTTGGACGTAATGTAGTTGAAGTGGCGGTATTGGGCTACTTACAAATTAGCAATCGAAAGTCCATCAAACAACTATGAGCCCATGGGGAAAAAAGTGTCGCGATTTGAAACAGCAGCGAACCTATTCAGAACGATAGTTTATCATGCCACCATCAGTTCCAGCACTATGGCGTACATTTTCTCTTGTGCAGAAAAGCGCAGTGGAAAACTGAACATTTTATTTTCCACCTCCTAAAAATGTGATATGAAACTGTAGGCCGTTTGTTACATTTGATAGTAGAATCATAGGAGATCGGTCCAGACTCTATGACGTTCAAAAATAATCGTTCGGAAAATCTAGGAAAATTTTTGAAAACTTAATTTCTACCCTCTGAAAAGGTGATTTGAAACTGTACGGCATTTGATTCTGTAGATTATCCAACATATAAATAAATATTTAACAGTGGTGCTGTACAAAAAAAGTTGTGTGAAAAGCCGTGGAAAATTTTTTATTTTCCGAGATTTTCCCACTCAAAAAATATCATCTGAAAATTTACGGCATTTGTTCTAGTTTCGTAACACGTCAATGTATTTTGTGTTTTGAGTTTTCAAAAATTTTCATAGATTTTCCGAACGATTATTTTTGAACGCCATAGAGTCTGGACCGATCTCCTATGATTCTACTATCAAATGTACCAAACGGCGTACAGTTTCATATCTCGGTTTCAGGGGGTTAAATTGAGTTTTCAAAAATTTTCCTAGAATTTTCTCACGATTATTTTTGAACGGCATGGAGTCTCGACCGATCTCCTATGGTTCTGCTATCAAATGTAACAAAAGGCGTACAGTTTAATATCACGATTTCAGGAGGTAAAAAATGAAATGTTCAGTTTTCCACTGCACTTTTCTGCACAAGAGAAAATGTACGCCATAGTTCTGGAACTGACGGTGGCATGATAAACTATCGTTCTGAATGGGTTTGCTGCTGTATCAAATCGCGACACTTTTTTCCTCATGGGCTCGTAGTCTATATCTTGAGCATCTGGTGTATCAGCATCAAGCGCTCATGCGAAGCAGAATCAATCAAGAAAAAACTGAATATATTTTGAAGGGATTCGGTATCAATAATCAGTGGAAGTAGCTAATTGGATACCTACAGCAGGGAGGAAGACCGAAGCACATGTTGAAGAAAATATAAAAAAAGGGAGGAGATTGTGGGAAAAAAGATATAAAAGACGGGAAAAAATGAAACAATGTAACAGAAAATGCTAAAAATCATAATAATCTATAAAAGTTGGGAAAAAAAAAGTAATTCACAACAAACAATAAATCTGACGACCTCAAAAGATCGGCCACTATTTCGATAGGAATGAGCAACCTATACCTACATAGTAGACAATACTACACGAAATTTCTCAAAAATCAACCTAGTTCTGTAGCTTAACTAAGACTTTAGATATGAAAAGAAACGAATTTTGCAAATTGATGATGGAAAATTGTTATTAGTAAACAATACACCTACCTAAAAAATTTTATTGGATAAACACTGTAAAAAAGCAAAAATTACTTGCCTTGAGATTATTTTATCAACAGGATCTCTTATTAAATTGATATATGTAGGAAACTGCTTGTCAAAATTTGTGAAGTTTACAAAGAACACATGTTGATCGAAGCTGACAGGTACAGCGGCTTCTTTCACTGTATCGTATATTTCTGACACCAGGCTATCCTGAAATTTAATGTTCAAATGTTATGCTGAACTTCACCTAATAAAAAAAACTTCCATGCTGGTAAAGTATCTTTATCATCCAAACATTTTTTATGATACAATTCAAAGTTTGAATTCACGATTACTATCTACATTATATTCTGAGAGAAAAATTCAAATCAACAGTTGTGGCAAATGCCACCCTGCTGATGTTCTTGCACACGTTCTTTCAAATCTCTGATTATTCGTATTTCTTCAACATTATTCGTAGTTTTGTTGTTCATTTGTGACATCGTCCTGGGGCCGTATTCTCGAAAAATGAGCTTTTTGACGTATACGCATAAAAACGAATAGTTCATGTGCGAGTACTTTTTTGAAGTGGTATTTTTGACGACCATTCGTTTTTTGGAACGTATACTCTTGATAATGTGCGATCATAACATCCGATATCACTGCAGCATCTCACTAATTACAGAAATGGGTTCGTAAATTAACTTGAATACAAAAATTGACAACTGGAAAAGTGGAAGATTATCCACATTTGTGATTTACAGGAAATTAAGGAAAACTTAATTTTACGTATGATGTCTCATCTGGTCTGTGATTGTAGTAAATAATTTATCACTGAAGGGTTATAGAACATACCAAGTTTGAAATTCGTAGGTAGTGGTTTTTTCGAATAATGATTAAAAACAGACTTTACTGTGTATCTTAATCAAAAGGCGCGCTGGCCCACTTAGGAGGAGCTTTTGGATAAAGGTAAATTTCCTAATTTCTTGTCACCCTCTATACATCTCTGTATCTGCAGAGTAGGGAAGGTGAGTTGTAGGCTCACAGCACTTAGGCCACATGTGACCCATTGTACATCCTCCCGAGGAGTTTTCCTCCTAGGTCATCGTCCTTACCAGGAAGGTGGACAGGTCACTAGGAGACATCTTTATATCGGCAGGTGTAGGCCAAGACTCACCAAACACCCCCTCTCTTATTGGCGATAACTCCGGACACTCGCATAAGACATGCCTGACAGTTTCATCTTCCTGTTCACACATCCTGCATAGAGGTGTGTCCGCTAGCCCCATATAATGGAGATGTTTCCTAACGTTGACAGTGGCCAGTCAGAAATCCTACTCTTGAACGTAGGTTTTTCCTGGTCATCGCCAAATATTTCTTCGGTGCCAGCTTCTCAGGGTCGCCCAAGGTGATCCTGGTAAGACTGTATTCCTTTGATTCCATCCCATCCCCCAAGGGATTGAGCATGGGTGTACGTTTGGCTGGTTCCGCAATTGTCGAAGACGTCAGGCCGTAGATGTCACTGGGTCCTAAAATTTTTAGTCCAGCCGCTTCCCTGGCTGAAGAATCAGCAATGCGATTACCTTTACTCCTGTCGTGTCACCCATTTTGTAGGGTTTATTAAACACAGCCCTGGGTTCAATTGCATCATTGGCTGCCTGCAGCGGAGGTAGCGCAGTAAGCGCTTCTTGCCATAGGCTTAGCCTCAATTTGCCCACTCCTACTTCGAGGTTTACACCAGTCGTGTGCAATCGTACCATGGCCATTAACGCAACCTACTTGACGTACAGGTCCAGAGAGGTAAGATCAGTAATTAGTTCCATTGCCGCGGTTGGTGTTGTTCCCATGGCTCCTGTGATGTTTAAACAAGCTATTCGCTGTATTTGATATAATTTTTGGATGACCGTTGCTTGTAGAACCTTCGGTCCCCATGCAATTGCTCCATACGTTAACATGGGTCTTATTATTGCAGTGTAGGTCCAGGTGACCACACGGGGTGACAGACCCTATGTGCATCCCACTGTCTCAATCTTAAGCAGAGGCACGTAGCCGACATTTTATTAATGCCCGTAGCCAAACATTAATAGATATTACGCTGGCGACAGCCAAAATATCAAACAAAATTCAGGACTGGCAAGTGTCGCCACCTTGATGTATTGGAGGATGCAATATATAATTAAGAAAGATCTAACAATCTTAAGCAGAGGCACGGAGCCGACATTTATTAACGCCCGTGGCCAAACATTAATAGATATTAGGCTAGCGACAGACAAAATATCAAACAAAATTCAGGACTGGCAAGTATCGGATCATATTTCTATGTCAGACCACCGCTGGCTGACCTATACGGTAAGCCAGGATCTCAGAACCACCGAAAAATCCCGCGACCCAAATCGACTCTGCGGGAAACAGAGGTCCTGACCATGTCCTGACTCCTAGCAATAATGAGGAACGGGAAAGGTACACAGTATATCTATCCAAAACAAAATAGACATTGCCTATAAGGAATCCTGTCCGATGGTTCAGACAGGTGGCACGACCAATGCCTGGTGGTGCCAGAAAGAACTCAGAAAGACAGCGAGATCGACCTTCAACAAGGAAAAACGGACAAAACTCAAAGAGGGCTGGGGAATAAATAAAGGAAACCTCAGAGTTTAAAAAAGTCCGCAGACAAAAGTAAAGAGAAGCCTGGAGAGCCTATTGTGAGGCAGTCGAAGACTTCCCACAAATTTCTAGGCTACAGCAGACACTCTAAAACGAACACCATAAGAGTATCGGCATCCTGACAAGGGAAAATGGCGACAAAGCCGCCAACCTCCAAGAGAGCGCTGAGATTCTTATGGAATGGACTACACCTTACCAAAAGCATTCCGACCAATTAGTCTCACATCGTTCTTTTTAAAAACGATGGAGAGGTTATGCGAGCGGTGTATAAGAGATGAAGTGCTAGTTCACAACCCACTTCATCCAATTCAGCATGCATATACTCCTGGAAGGTCCACTGATTCGGCCCTTCACCAAGTGGTTGGCAGAATCGAAAGATCATTGGAAAACAATAAATCCACCCTGGGTATATTCATAGATATCGAGGGAGCGTTTGATAAAACAGCCTTTCCAATGATTACCCAGCAACTCAACTCCAGGAATGTACCTCTGGTAGTAGAAGAATGGATACTACAAGATGCTCTCTAGTAGGGCAATGAGTATCAATGTAGAACACATCACACTAAGAGGACTGGTCATATGAGGGGATGTCCACAAGGAGGAGTCTTATCACCCCTTCTGTAGAACATAGTTCTGGATACCCTGTTAAATCACCTCAACAATAATGGATTCTACACAATTGCATACGCAGATGATATAGTTATCCTGCAGACTGGCAAATTTCTGAATACACCCTGTGATAGAGCGCAGCATGGGCTTATATCAATAGAAACATGGTGTGAGGAACACTCACTGTCGATCAATCCCAGGAAGACCCTCTATACATATAAAAACTATAAAGATTTAAATCTAGATAAAATCACTCACCTGTTGGAAATTTGACAACACTTTTTTATTTCCTCCTTTAAGTCTTACATGTCTATAGTTATTGTAGCCTTGCAATGTTTGCAAAAGTAAAATTAAAAGTTCAGATCCACATTTAGGCACGTGATTCAGAAATACTACATGTTTATTCACTTCATCCATTCTTCCCAATTGTGCTAAGGATTTTGTAACATGTTTTGAGTGTACTAAAGAAAAAGAAATTTCGGTTGTTCTTGAAGTGGTGTGTGATAGATTGGTGCCTTCTTTTATCAACAATATAGATCCACTTATCATTATGACAAAAAATATTGTCACACTAAGCCACTGCAACCTAAGTTGGAAGCGCATCTTCTACAAAACAATTTCCAATATCGGTCAGTAAGTCATTTGTATCCAGTTCATTTAGTGATAATGCCATGAGAAGTGTTTATTTCAATTTTTTTTTATTTAAGAAAAAGCATCCAATATTTTAAAAAGAAAGTCATAGTATTAATTCCACAACAATTTTTTTACAACGAATCAAAATTAGAAATATTCTGCACATCATCAAAGTGTAGAAATCAAATCATGTTGCTCGTTTGACTCAGATCACTCGTTTGATACTGAGTTTGTTTTTCGTTACTGTGAACTTATAATAGTAAATAATACGTCAGTCGTGATAAAAATTTTATGTTGGTGATCATCATAGAGCTACTACGTGAACATACGAGATGTTCTCGCAATTTAAATGGTTACTTTATTGGGTTTAAATTTGGGCGTCGCGGCCCATCATCACTGTAGTGGAACGCCTCTGATGTGATAATTACGGTGAAGCCTGGCGCGGTTAGTATGGAAAACTGGAAAACACCGTCGTAGAGGCCATACACCCTGCAGCGATACACTTTAGACTAATAGGGTGCACATTAGACCACTAGGGTGAACAGCAGCACCAAGGTCCCGAGTCCATGGATGTTGGGCTCAATAAAGATCCCTACCACTAGTTGGAACACTAGTGGGTGCCGGCAAAAATTCCGATTAGGGGTGCTCCCGGCTCGGCTGCAGAAATGGACAAACGTTGACGTCTACACTTTATAGTTTTTGTTTTGGCAATTTTGACATTTTTTATTAAATTATAGGGCATGCCCACGTCAGTTGACAATACCCCTAAGTGAAAACAATAAACACGATCGATAATTATCAAACAACAAACAACTCTTAGGAAAAATAGAATTCGATAGATGGCGCTCTGAAATGTCAATGTCATCTTAGCAACGAGTAAAACAAATCAGCTGCCGTATAAACCCTTTGATATTTAAGTGGTTTTATTTTGCTATTTTAGTTATTTTCAGTGTGTATTTTGTAAGACTTTTGCTTTTTCTTTAAATGTGCTTTAGTATTTTGTGTTATTAAACTAAATTTTGACTCCTAATATTTTTATTTTTGGAGTAATAGGTATGGTTGATATTTGTGAAAAGTACAACAAGCGTTCAATTAATTGTTAAGTTTTAGGTCTGATTTCGTGTTTTTATTTTATTTTTGATATAATTATATTTACAAAAGTTGCAGGGAAGGTAGGTTTGTATTGAGTAATATTTTTAATCTTTAATACCGACTTACTTTCTCTTTGATCTCCAATGAAAACAAAAAATAAAATAACATAACCTCTTCCATAGTATCTCTGATTATATAAGAATATTACCTCAGAATTGATGACAGTTGAGTTAAATAGAAAAACACAGTTTTAAACTTGTCACTGACAGAAAATTGAATAAATAAAGTACGAATTTACAGTAATTACGTTGACTTGAATATAATAAAAAAACAATGCAAAACGAATTATTTTACTCGTTGCGACAGTTACAATTTTTTCCGCCAGAGGTCTCATTGAATTCTACTCCGCCCCATTAACCTATATTATATTATTAAATATGCAAGCTCAACTATTAATTATAATAACTTTAAAAAAACATTAAAGCAAAACCAACTAAACTCAAACACGATCTATCATTATAACCAAGTACCACGTTACGTGTTCTGAACGCTTTGTTTATTGTTTTGGTTTACAGGGCTGTTATCAAAATACTTTGTGACGTCACGTGGATATGCCCAATTGGATTCTGTTATCTGCGTTTTACTCGGAAAATGCAAAGAACTGAGATTAATATTTCAAAAAATTTGATTAGTTATCAATATATAAATATACAAATTCTAGTTTTTTCTTATAAAAATACACTGAACATTGAGATTTTTTTTAAATTTGAATATTTTTCCAAAATCTGTACCTAGTATCTAGGTTGGGTCAGCATAGCGCAAGAAAAATCAAATATCTTTCTTGATCGTAGAGCACAATAATAATTTTCGGACACTTTTTGGAAAAAGAAAAGATAAGTATAAAAGGCTTTGTATCAGATTCATTTTAATACATTTTTCTGAAACTTTTTTAATTTTCCATTGTCTTTGAACAAAAAACGTACGCCACGGATTCTACAGATTAAGCTTATTTATCTAATTAAGTGCTACCTGCTGAAATGCAGCAGGACTAATTGAAAATAAATTTTTTAGTACGATCTTCTTGAATAGCTTTTATAGCAGAAATCAAAACGAGACATTGGTATATTTACTGGAAACTTAAGACATATTTTTTGATATTTATATTGAATAAATAACAGGACCTAAGGACCAGCTAAGAGATTGAATAAAAAACAAAACTGAAGGAACAGATAATATTTGATTATCAGTTGAAATTGAAATTTCAATTTATCAAAATTTGCCGTTTACTACATAGCTGTTGAATTGATGTGCTCTAAAAGAATATTTCCTTTATCTCTTAATATTTTCTCAATACTAGTTATTAAGATATATCGTTATCTGTTGTTCATTGTTATGAATTTGGCTAAGTAAAAAAATATTAGAATTCAGATACAGCTCTCAACATAACTGCTAATACAAAAATATCCATTAAATTGGCACCCCTCCACAATTCCCCCCCTCTTTGAGTTTCTCACTCCTCACAGTCGCATGACACACACATAATTGTTAAGCAATCTTGTAACCATCCATGTGAATATATCTTTTATTATGAGTAAATAACAATTTTTTAAAGTCACATATTTTGAACATCACATAACAGTTAAGTATATGAAATCAATTTTCATGAAAAAACTTACTTACCATCAAATGTGTGATTATTTCAATAGTCCAACTCTTTAAACTGCGTAGGTACTAAATTGTGTATATAAATACTATATATATTTACAACGGTATAGGTGAACTGAGATTTAAAACACAGATTTGTATAAAGGTGAAAGGTAAAACATCTCTGACACATCTTCAATAATACTACAAAGAATTGCGATGCTGATAATGTAGGTTTATTTACTTTCAATTCACTATATGAAAATTTAAGCGAAAGTAGGAGTAGGTATTGTAACTACCCATAGTATTTTATGTTATATTCATGAGTGCAGGATGATTCGATTTTGGTATGCACAACATTTAATTTTATTATTTTCAACTGTCAGTTGATTATTGAAATACCAAATAACCTATGTTTTACCATATAGACTAGGTCAGAAAAATCGAATATTATTTTTGTAACGGTAATCTGAAATTATTATTCCTGATGACAAAATGCGGTGAAAGTTAGAGCCCTTAATATTATTGTTTAGATATTTACCTATATTGAAATGATTTAAAGTTATTAAGTCAAATAAAATTGAAGGTTAAATAACCTGAAAATAATAAGAAAAATTAGGCATTCCAAATCACGTGACCCAATATGGCGTCTGCGGGCAAACAACTGTCTTAAGTGTCATAAGAAAGCATTTAGTACGTGGTGAATAAATTGTTTAAACGGCATTATCTCCAAAGTTGTGTGAATTTGTGATTGTTGATAGACTTTTTAAGATGCAGACATTATTGTTGCAAAATCCAGATATTGGCAAGAGGTAAGCTGAAAATCCAATTGTTTGTTTCCTAGATGTGAAGTGAAATATTTGTTTACAGATATCAAATGAAGCTAACAAATCTGTGGCTTAAAACCGCTGGCACTGAAATAGTATATTTCATTACCAGTACAGAAATGAGGATTTTTCCGTGCGCGCGTGACAAATTCTCGTGGAATTCTCGGGAATATTTATTTTTATTTTTAAAACAGTAAAAATGTAAGTACATACAACTCAAATTAACAAAAAAAATACAAGTAGGTAATTCTAAGAAAATTAATTTTGGACAGAACCGTTATTATTAATAGTAATATTTATTGTACAATTCGTATTATTGTTGAAGCTCAATCCCTTTTGCATTTCTTTTTGTTGAACTAAAGACTCTGCTAAAGATGTTGAAGCGGAGTGTTCGTGTGTGCTTTGGTTCTCTTGATTGACTGTTACAGATGTTGTAGTTTCCAAGTTACAAGTGCTAAACAACTTCCGTGATACTTCAATTTTTCTTTGTATGGACTCTTCTATATATCCTTCTGCTACATTGGAAGAAAGCCATCCTCCGTGTCTTTTCAAAGTGAGCAAATCACCGCCGCTTTCCACCAACATGGTTGCCGAAGAGCGCCTTAGCCCATGTCCGGTATGTTCTTCGGGATTTGTCATTAATAAATAAATCGTTGCTATAGACACATTACTCGTAAGCGCACGGAAATAGGGATCGGGAAAAAATTTCCGTGCGCTGTTCCGAAAATGTCATATTTACTGTATTTTATAAACAGTTGAAAATGTAGTATTTTCTGTTAAGTATAATAAAAAAAATTTTACAGCATCCCTGTTGGAACGACTTCCACAACCAACCACAAGGCACGTAGTTGGCATTTTTTCGTATTAAAATGTAATAATACCACTATAAGTCCTAAATAATATAAAAAGGCACAAAAACAACAATCCCACAAAATTTAAATAAACTTTACAACAGCACAATAATATAACACCAACAAACTATTTGCCCCCAGCCGCCATATTGAATTTGTTTTGACAGGTCATTGGAATGCCTAATAGTTTAAGTATTATTACAGTTTCCTGTAATATTGTCGTATATCGTATTTAATAAAGTGCGTTTCCAATAGATATCGCAGAATATTAATTATTCCAACGCTTTATAAGTTTTGAAAAATATTTTTCAAAGACATTGGGTGGTATTAATAAAAATCAGTAGATAGGTAGGTACTTAATACTTATGGTTTCATTCTTGCTGAAAGTGTAGGTATACCTATTTGTTTAAAAAATGTTTGACGTGCATAACGAGCTCCAAAAGTTGATAAAATCAGACGAGAAGATCCTCGTGAACAAGATTGTGTGAAATTGTATCGTTTCAACCCCAAAAGTGTGGTGTGGTTAACAACACATTTTTTTGACATTGATACCGGGAAAACCAGAGGCGATGCCATAGACAATATCACCAAAATGAAAACCTTTTTGCGATATATTGCTGATCCAGGTAGGTCTTTTACTTTCCTTAGTACACTGGCAAATATTAATATATTATTATTTTGTTATATTTGGCTTTAGGCTTCCAGATTGGTGTAGTCAACCAACGGTATCAAATGTGGTACATTTTGTGAGCCAAAAAATTATTGAAAAATCTCATATTTGGATAAAGTTTCCTCATGTATGGTTGTACTTTTTTTGTTATCTATTTAATTAATTACCTTAGGACTATGAAGCGATACAACAGGAAAAACAAAAATTACGAGCAAAATTTCCCTTTCCAACTGCTATTATAGGTGCAATTGATTGTACGTTGAAAGGAATAAAAAAAGTTGGCGAAAATCATCATGGTAACAAATACATTTGTCGCAAACCATTTCCCGCAATAAATGTACAAGCAACATGTAACGCCGATGAGTTATGTCAGTGCAGAATGGCCAGGTTCTGTACATGATAGCAGGATTTGGAGGAACAGTCACATCTGTGGTGTATTAAGAACATTTGGCAATGCAGGATTGTTAGGAGATAAGTTTTATGGTATTGAAAAATGTTTAATGGTTCCATTTAGAGAGCCAAGAACTGCAGAAGAAGTAGCATATAACCTTTTGAAAAATGAACATGTAATTATCGAAAGATGCTTCGGACAGTTGAAGCAACTATTCCCTTTATTACAAAATACAATTAGACTGCCATTAGGAAAAATGCCATCCATTATTTTAGCATGTTGTGCTCTTCATAATATTGGAAAATATTCAAAAGAAGAGGAATTGTTTGGAATTGAAGAAGGCTTACATCCAGACGATGAAGATGAAGACGAAGAACAACCTGTTGTACTTATTGAACTTCGAAGGGAAGGTCAAGTCATTCGAAACCGTTTAGCTACAATTATTTACGCCAATCAAAATAACTAAGATTATTTTCTTCACTTGTCAAAATCTGACATTTTGGTGGTTTTAACCAATAGCAATACATTATTCTAGCCAATCATTCGGTATTATACTGATAATTCTGCATCCTCATCGATAAAACCTTGTTTACATCGAAACGTCAAAATTTTACTTTGAATTTGTCATTATTGACAACTAAAAGTGCTTCGAAGTTTATTGAAAAATGAACACAAACCGATTGAGTGCCATCACCCAAGAGAATATTAAACATTCAGGTAATACAAAATTTTAAAATTATGAAAAAAATAATCTTCCCAAATACAACTCGCTCTTCAAATTTTATCACATAATTTTTTATGTTCGTCACTCAAACTTGTTTATTTGAGGCAAAAACATTCAAACAAACCGAATTTAGATAAAATCCCTCGTCCTAACGGACTCGTGATTTTATCAATCGGTTTGTTTTCATATTCTTGCCAAATAAACAAGTTTTCGTGAAAAAGAAAAAATTATCGATAAAATTTGAAGCACTCGTGGTATTACCTTTGATATTTTTTTTTTTTAATTTTTTTCTCCTTCTCTTACAACATGATCTTTATTTAACTCTTTCTCCAGCTTTGTCTTTTTAAGGTTTAGAACATGCAGTTGCTTCAAAAGCACCAATCTTTTGTAGTTCCATGGTGCTTAAAGTACGTGTTTCCTCCGTTTCGTACTGTTCTATAATTTTTTGTCGCTCTGGACGTGCAGGAAACGGTGGTAGCAAAGTTAAATGGGATATTGAAGCGACTGACGGACCTGCCACTTCATCGGACTGTTTTTCTTTTTGTTCGTTAGAAGGGATTCCAACTGCAACATGTCCTGAAACGAACTATTACACTAGCTTACATACATATAATAAAAATTAATTATTCTACCAGGTATTTTGTTAAGAAAAGGATTGCACTCCCTTGATCCCTCTGTAGTGCCGTGTATCTACATATATTGTTCTGCTGCACTTAACTTTATCTTTCTATTCCCAGTTATGTTGGCATCATTCTTTTTTTACTACCGCCTTCAGGTTAATAATTTTTTGAAATCGTTTGTTTTTCCAAAATTATCTACAACGTTTTCATAGTAACTTACAATACAACATTTTATAATAAGGCATAATAACTCACTTTCATAATGTTGTTTAAGCGTGGCTAAGACGCGTTGTTTTCTTTTATTTATTGCGGGAGTTTTCCCTTTATTCAAAATAATAGGGTTATCCCGAACAAACTTGGCCACAAATGTTAAATCCGTCTCTTTAGTTTTTGAAACAATACTCCCATTGCCACTTTCTTCACTTCCAGACGAAACGAACGACATGATGGTTGATAAATAAAGTAAATTCTTTCAGGTTTGTATACATCAAGTGTAGGTGAACTGATTTAAAAAAGTTAGTTTTTTGTATTTTTTTTCTTGTAAATAAATTCCGACTAAAAAGAAAATACTTAGAAGAATAATCAGTAGATACTTCTAAGTATCAGCATTTTTTTTAATATACATTTCAGTATTTACTTAATGCTGATGCTTATACTTATAAGTAAGTAGGTACTTAAGTAAATACCGATTTTTATTAATACCATCCAATGACCGTTCAACTAAGAAGCAATAACTACTTCCCGGGCTATAGGCACCGACGGATATTTGTTGTTGGTGGGGCAGCCGAGTAACTGTTCCTTCTCAGGAGGAATACGAGAAGCCAAGGGCAGCTAAATGGATTCCTGTGAAAGGCAGAGAGTCGATATCAGGATCTTCAGCTTGAAGAGTGGACTATTGTCCCGACGAGTTTGTTGATAGCCGGTCGATTGCCGGAGTGAGCGGGGTCGTCGGAGCAGTAGAATGCTTGTGGAAACCTGCCTGATATAAACCGTACCTAGTGGAAAGTGGTTGATGAGTTATATTCACTAGATGTGGGGGCTTGCCTTAAACAGCTGGCCAAGTGGAAGGAGACTACAATAAAATACCCCCAAGTAGAGATGGAGCAGCATATGTCGAGGACTGCGTTCTTCCAATATTACATTGGGGCTGATTCCGCAAAAGGGTTCAGGCCCCCAGAAAGGAATTTCAGTCCCCCTCTTTGCACACTGTAATGTATTGAGACAACCCCTACACATGAATAACCGTGGCTTTGTCAACTGTCATATGTCAGAACCATATTACTAGCCTAGCTTAAAGACCCAAGAATACACACGTGTCTCATAAAACTGTATTCTTCGTATTACAAGAGTTGTAACAAATAAAGACCATCATAGGCGTGCACAGACTTTTTTATTAGGAAGGGGGCAATATCAAATCGGAATCTTTTGATGAAAAAACAAAGAGTCGTGCCTGCCGAAACATTGCTTTTGCATATTGCCTCTCAATTCATTTTAGGAATAAAAAACTGCTTCCTCGTATCATTGAAAGTACGTTGAAATTTAAAAAATATAAAATGTTTTTGATAGATTGATATTTTGAAAAATTGGGGTGGACCCCCCTGTAGGCTCGCCTATGAAGACCATTGTATAGGAAGGTAGTGTTTCCCTATACCTCTAAAGTGTCCGATATTACACACCATTTTGGAACTGATTGCACAAGAGCTCAGTGTTTTAATGGCTGCTTGACTCTCCGACATTATGATGATCTTCAGTATCCTTTATCAATATTGAATTGGGTGCACTTTCTTACGGCGTGGATTTCCGCTTGAAAGATACTTGGGGTTTTTCCCAAGCTTTCAGAGTGTTTGGTTCCTGGCCCGATCACTCCTATCCCAGTCCCTTCTAATACTTTTGAGTCGTCTGTATACCATGGAATGGCATTCTGTCCAAGTCTGGTAATGGTATTTGG
>CAJUYH010003905.1:0-29749 GCA_910591685.1 Galerucella tenella | reverse complement strand
TGTATAGAGATGTTTACAGTTAATCTAAGGTCGATTACCCCACTATATACGACTGTTGAGCGGTTTTACCAATGACTTGGCACTTGGCAACTTCGATATGATTTTTTTTTTGTTCAAATTCGCCGTTAATATTTACACTATTTATAATTCCCCCTACGCCGTATTTAATTTCTATAATTTTAATAAAGCAACTATAATATTTCAAATACATACTATTTGCTAGAATAGACTAGAGGCTGGAAACAGAATCTTATACAATTTTTTCTACGACCACTATCGAAAGTCGTCTTTTGTGCCTTGAAAAGCAACTGCAAAGTTGATGTTTTCCGCGAGCTGTAGAATAAATAAATATTTTAGTTGATTTTCTAATATGTTAAAGCATCCAACAGTATTTTCCGTAATAATTTAATGCGAGAAATAGGGAAATCTGAAAAATATCTGACATTAATGTGATGAGTGTTGCCTACGTACATAGGTACACGAAACTGCAATCTGGAAACTGCTAATAGACCAGGGTCGATAATTTTTGAAACAAAAAAAAATAATAGTAGGATGAATCCCATTATAGAAGGAGGGGAATATGATATATTTGAAGAAAAAAATAAATTACGGGCGATCCGAGTTCGGGAAGTGGGAGGGGTTGAGTTTTTAAGGGTGAAAAATGGTTTATCTCGATTTCTGGCAAAACTACAAGTCCTACGGGAAAAAGTTAAATGGCAAAGTTGTGAGTAATAAAAAGCTCTACAACTTTTGTATCCACAATTTTCACAAATAACCTTGAAATTTATCTGAAAAACTCAAATAACCAAGTTTTTGGTTTTTTATTTTCATTTTTTTCAAAAAAAGTATTCTTTTCACGAAATTTCGTTAAAACTTACCTTATTATGTCCCAAATACACTGTAATTTATTTGATTTGAAATACTTTTTTTTCACCCTATTTTGACTCAATATCAGAAAAGCACCCTAATTTTCAATCGAAAATTCTCGCGTCAAAATATCAGCTTTTTTCAAAAAGTCGGTGGGCTTTTTGTTCGTTGAAATCTCTACTTTCTGATAGACTGAAAAAAAATATACATCTCCATGGTAAATGTTCTCAGAAAATGCAAAAAATTAAAAAAACTCAAATTCGAAGTGTACTGTACAATTTCATCGAAAAAATGTGATTGCTGCAATTTTTTCGAGTTAAAAAGTTTATCCACTAAATTCGAATTACATTCATGTCATAGAAAATCTCATAAAATGTGAATATACATGTAAATCGTACTATTGAATTTGGATAGTTCACTTTGATTACATTATAATAATTTTAAAAACGTTAATCTTGACATTTATAAATACACTATCTTGAATTCTAATCATCTATCCGTTAATTTTTGTTTCTTTGATGGCATTTCTTCATCGTTAGACTCGAAAAAACTTTCCAACTCTAGTTGATCTTCAAGACCATCAACTTTTTCGTCTCCAATGTTATTTCCAATCTGCATTGGTTCTTCATCCACAATTTCATCTGAATCATTCACTTCTTCGTTGGTTTTATCTTCAGCAATTTTCAGAACCATGACAATTTGTACATAAATTTGTGAATTTTAAACCATGTTTTCGGCAGCCATAGTACAAACTGTTACACCCAGTTTTACAGCTGCAGCAAATAGTTTTGAGCGGAATTAAATCCTTTTCTGTAAATTTGGTCATAATGCCACGTTGATGTTTCTTCCAGCTTCTATCTGTTGTTGTCAATTCGTTGCCTAACCAAGTTTGAAGCTGATAATATGCCCCGTAACAATGCTGTTCTGCTGCTCCTTCAGTGGGTGAAAGGTTTGCCAAAATGAAGAGTGATTTAATTTTTGCCAATTGATTTTTTTGAAACCTTGATTGACTAATAAATAGGCATCAACAAATATTATTTAAAGAAAATTCTACAACTTTTTCAAAATATTGTTGATATCTTATTAATGTTAACTTCATTATAACTTATTTGTTTGTTAATTATAGTAGTGTATTTCGATTTGAAATTTTTTCGTCTATCAATGTAACATGGAATCTTACGTTTTTTGAGTAATTGAAGTCTAAACTTTAATAAATAGCTGAAAATTGTACATAGTGATTGAAAAAAACTTCGAATTTGAGTTTTTTTGATTTTTTGCATTTTCTAAGAACATTTTCCATTGAGATGTATATTTTTTTTCAGACTATCAAAAAGTATAGATTTCAACGAACAAAAAGCCCACCGACTTTTTGAAAAAAGCTGATATTTTGATGCGAGAATTTTCGATTGAAAATTAGGGTGCTTTTTTGATACCAAGTCAAAATAGGGTGAAAAAAAAGTATTTCGAATCAAATAAATTACAGTGTCTTTGGGTCATAATAAGGTAAGTTTTCACAAAATTTCGTAAAAAAAATATATTTTTTTAAAAAGATAAAAATAAAAAACCAAAAACTTGGTTATTTGAGCTTTTCACATAAATTTTGAGGTTGTGTGAAAATTGTGGATACAAAAGTTGTAGAGCTTTTTATTACTCACAACTTTGCCATTTAACTTTTTTTCTTATGACTTGTAGTTTTGCCGGAAATCGAGATAAACCATTTTTTACCCTTAAAAACCCACCCCCTCCCACTTCCCGAACTCGGATCGCCCGTAATTAATTTTTTTCCTCAATTATATAATATTCCCCTCCTTTTCTAATGGGTTTTATCCTACTATTATTTTTTTTCACTTTTTACTGTTTTTGAAGGCTTCGGCACTGGTCTATTACGATAATACCAAATTTCATTTGATCAGATTTGTTCATTATTGTGAGTATTATTTATGCTGCAATATAATTTATTCGAACCTTTAGTGCCCATGCATGGAAGTAATATTTTTTTGAATTTTTTTTGCTTCAAAACTGCATATAAAATAATAACTGAGTCTTTATGAATTTTTCCCAGCTTCTTTCTCGAATTTTGGAAAGATATATTCAAAAATACCGTCGGGAAACAACAACGGAGACGAGATATTCATTCAAAGTTAGAAAGTCAGAACAGCGAATCAATCATTTTATTACAGATAAGCAGAAAACCATTCATTATATACAAAAAAGTGACAAAAAGTTATAGGTATATCATGCTTTACAGCGAAACAATTTTTCTCAATTACAGTACAAAAACACTCCACAAGTGGAACATTTGGAATGCGGTCTCGACTGCTGCACATTTCACATGACCCTTTAGTTTTTTTTTTTAAATCAACCCAATGTGATCATCCAAGATTTCCAAACCGAATATTCTCATGAACACTAGAGTTATATGTTCGGCGTTTGGTTTGGTTTGGTTTCGATAGGAAAGTGCAAAAAACCCCAAAGCAATAGCTCTGCCAAATTCAAATGTGGAAATCTTCTCATGAAGTATACTATAAATAATGCCGGCATTGATAAAAGCCATATCAAGGAAGCCCCAAAAGGAGACAGTGCCACCATTTTCTCGATCTTAGGTGTATCCTATACGTCCCTCTCAGTTGATCCGCTCTTTCCACTTTCCCATATGCTTGTTTTAATCGGCTACTATAGACAGACATTTAACATCTGCCTATGAACAATCTTTTTGTGCTCTTTACACTGACACTTCCTTTGTATCGTGGAAATTGGATACAAAATACACCACACCATTGTCCCTGGCATCTATTATGAATACTCGGAAATCTGAATCCCTCTCTTCAAATGTTTGTCTTCGCTCATAGACTTTGGGAGCCCTATTATCATTTTTTGAATTGTAACTTTCTTGAGCCGAAGCTGTTCTAACAGGAAGATGGACATAAAATTATTATCAACATGAACAATTTTATTCTTATCTCAATCAGGTTTTGGAAGCGATAATACAACACATTCACCAAGGCCAAAATCTTGAGATTATTGTTTCACTTCTTCATTTTTACATTGATACGATTCAAAGACTGAAATGTATGCATTTTGATCTGCCTGGCACCAAATTGAAATGGAAATAGAGAGAATCAATTAGTTTTCACTAATCATTAGACTGAATATTTCAATTTCTTGTAATAGGTCGATGGATATTTTCCCTGGAATGAATTATTTTTCAAAATTGGATATTTTCAAAATTATACAGGGTGAGTCATAACTATCGGGATATAGGCTAACGGTAGATTATTTGGACTGAAAAATGGCGATAGGTCCAAATATACGTCAATGAATATTGCCGTGAAAAAGATATGGGGCGTTAAAGTTAAATTTCTTTTTAGGTTTCTGCTTGAACTTTAACTGTATATTTATCGGCGCAGTGGTTTGATGTTTTTCAGGTAATATTATTTCATCCACGTTTTCACATTCCGCTATAGGGGGCGACACGTTAAGAATTTCTCATGATGGAATCTACTGGTAATTTTTTTTGACGAAACTTTCACATGATATATGTTTAAACACGTGATTTTTATCCGTTTTCGAGAGAAATACGATTGAACAGTTCGGAGTATCATGAGGGAATTTTGAATATTACATTCATGAAGAGTGTGCTTTGGATTGTCAGATAATTGTTGCTGGTAAATGACATTTCTTGTCAGTGGATAATTTTTGCTACACGCTTATAGTCAATTACTGCATTTCTTAAGCTATCATATACTTTTTCAATTGAAATGCCTCATCACAATCATTTAACAAATGAGGGAATGCGGAAATGTGGGATTTGTGCATACGCACAAGAACCTTCTTGTGGTCGTTCTGCAGCCAGAAGGTATGAATTGTTATATTTAGGCAGAAGAAAACCAAACCACAACCCTTTCCAAATCTATTCCATCGGTATGATGGAACCGGGTCGTTTCACGATAAAAATCGAGGTGGCGTTCAAAACAAATAACTCCTAATTAGGAAGATGAAATTTTCGTTGGAATAGATGGAATTCCTACAGTGAGTTAACTCATTAGCATGCAGCAGCAGGAGTGAGTCAGTCGTCTGTTATTGGAATTTAAAAGAAAGGACAGCACCACCCTCATCACTTCTGTTGGAAATTTGCTTCCAAAAGATCTTGCACGTCGGTTACAGCTCTACCAATGTATTCTCATCAGTCATAATGATGACATCAGACATTTTATTACGAATATTTTGTTCACCGATGAAGCTAATTCAACCGGATGGGAGGTATAAGTTAAGATTGAATTGAAATAAATAATTGGTGTGGCATTATAGGCGGCTAGCTACTAGGGTCATATGATCTGCTTCCAAATTTGAATAATTACTTTAAATAGAAATACTTTTAGTGATATTTTGGATTATCTGTCAGCAAATGTGGTTTATGAGGCTCCACCTCATTTCCCATTAGTTGTTAGAATTCATGTAAGTGACATATTTAGTCAATGAAGCATAGGAACTGAGTATACATGGACACAAAGGAAGTCCTGAGTATAACTCGCTCGATTTTTATGTTTGGGTACATAATATGAAGTCCTCAGTTCATTCCAATGGAATTAACTCCAGATACGAGCCCTGAAAGAAAATACAAAATGCGGCTAACTTTATAAGGGGACAGAATAATATTTTCATTGAAGTCATAAAGTCCTTTATTGAAAGAATTAGAAAAGGCATGGAAGTCGGAGGGCCACTTAGAACATTTAATTTGAGTTTGCTCTTTTTATGTTACATTGTTTTTAATTATAAGTTAAAAACCACTTCCGATATTATGAACTCTTCAATTGCGTTTTTTCTCGAAAACGGATGGAAATATCGTGTTTAAACAGAAGTATCAATATTACGTAGAAATAATGTGAATCTCATATTTGATTAAAACCACTAAAAAGTTTCGACAAAGAAAGTAACCAGTAACGTCTATAACAAAATGTGAAAAAGTACATGAAATAATATTCCCTGTATAAAAGTATGCTACTGTGCCAATTTTGGTAACAATTGATTGAATAAAGAAATTCAACAATCGAACCATAAGTTTTTATATCATTTAATGAATTGTACATTACATAGACTGAATTGATTGCTTTGAGTCAATCAGAATTTTATCAATTTTTCCTTTCCAAGGGCAATTAAATATAAGCTTGTTTTTACCATCAATTTATTTTTTGATCTTTAGATATAATTGGGAATGTTTCATTCCATTTATTGCGTCATTGTAACATTGTAGTTTGTCCTTTAATTTAGTGCAGTCTAATTCTTCAATAAGACGCTCTAACAATTTTACTCTACCCAAATTTTGAATTAGTATCAGTTGTCGTGTTGTCCTCAGCAAGCTCTTTCATTTGCTACTATCCCAAGGTAGACTCCGTTTCAGAAGAACCCACGTGGAGTTGCAGTCATATGCGCGAGCTTGTCAAAACCAGCGTCATATTGTGAAATTGACATTCGATTTCAAATCAGTAGTGTAACATTCTCAAATTTTATAGGTTAACACGAAATTATATAGTTTTAATAAAACATATCTGGGAATTCTTTGAAGCTATTCGAGATATTTTCACATACAATAGACACTGGTACCTAAGTATATGGAAATACTTAGTTTCGTTAAAATATGTATATGTTCTATTGACGATGTTCGATGAAATCATCCAAAAATTGAGAATCCATTACATTTCCCCATCATTTAAAAAGGTACAAAAGAAACATGGAGTAGGTATAATGTGCTATATGTGTAAATCACTACTGAGTGCAGCAGGGCCATACAAATCACTTATCAGTATCCGTCTATTTATTTATTGATGTATACTTTTCCATATACAGGGTGTCCCAAATAAGAGTGACTGATTTTAAACATAAATGTCCAGCTTATTAATTGCTCCAAAGAGATGGGGTTTTCACTAGTTCCACTAGTTTTCCGAAGAGATTTTTTTAGGCTTGGCTGGCATTTCATCCCATCAACACAGAGTGTTTTACTAATGTTGGTCAAATTCAAAGGGGAAAATATGTATTATTTTAAACGGAGCACCCTATAATTTTTGATCTCATTCGAAAGAGCAATCATTCTCCTTTCCAAAAATGTATAGTTTTCTATCTTTTGTCTTATTAACCACAAAGATATTCGAGGTTTCATGTAGTAGTACATTTTTAATAAGTAATTTCATATGAACGTATTTTGATGCCTTAAATCAACTCATGCTGTGACCGTTTGACGCATAACAACAAAATCAACAATTTTGACCACCATTAAAAACGTTTTTTAATGATAAGTGGATTGGTCGATCTGAATGGGCCCCGCGGTCTCCTGAATTAACTGTCCCAGATTTTTTTCTCTGGAGATATGTGAAGGATAGGTGCTACAATCCTAAGCCTAACAATTTAGGAACTAAAAAATAATATCAGGAACATTATTGAAAACATTCCGTAAGAAATGTTGGAAAATTCATTTGAAAATTTAAAATTTAATTTACAGTTATGCATAAACGAAGAGGGTAGAGGCATATGCAGCATTTATTGTAACTTTTTTGTTCTTCCTCCTTCATATGTATTGAATAATGTTATCATGTTTTCTTACTAAATAAACTGTTTGTCAGATTTGTTGGCAATTATTCACGTAATTAAAAATGTACTACTACATGAAACCTCGAACATCTTTGTTGTTGATGACACAAAAGATGAAGATGAAGATGAAAGATGAAAGATAAAGAAAACTATACATTTTTGGAAAGGGGAATGATTGCTCTTTCGAATGAGATCAAAAATTATAGGGTGTTCCCTTTAAAATAATAAATATTTTCCCCTTTAAATTTGACCAACATTAGTAAAACACCCTGTGTTGATGGGATGAAATGCCAGCCAAGCCTAAGAAAATATCTTTGATAAACTAGTGAAGACCCCATATCTTTGGAACAATTAATTAGCTGGGCATTTATGTTTAAAATCAGTCACTCTTGTTTGGGACACCCTGTATTTTACAGCAATCTAAATGCCAGGCTGATGAATGGATTGATTCGACACCTCAGCCTTTAGGCTTTTTGTACTCTTAGTTGTACCGTTTATATGAAGAGACCAGTAGCCCATGCCTGACAATCTTTTCACTAGGTCCTTCGTGAAGGAGTCCTTTCTTGAATGCTCTAGTCCTAGGACTATGTCTCCAATAAGATGATGCTTCGCAGTCAAAGATAATGTGAGAGGCTTCCCTCCTCTTCCGTGCACAACCGACAAATAGGTTCCTCCCTACATATACCAATTGTATGCATGTGCTTACTCAGCGTACAGCGACTGCTGGGTAAATCCGTAACTGTCCTTATCTGGCCCCTGCTGATGTTTAGTATTTGATTAGTCAGCTCTTCCGAAGGTTTTTTGACCAGGAGTTTGTGGGGTTTCTGTTTTTGCACGTGCCTCAAGTACAATTGGTGTTTATTTTGAGTCCACCGAGATATACAACCACGTGCAGCAGTTTCAGATATTCCAAATACTGGTTCAGGACCAGTGGAAGCAGTTTAAGACCCTAGCTTTGCTAGGATGTCTGACTTTTCATTTCCTGCAATACCCTAGTGCCCCGGGACCCACTTAAGAGTTACTCTGTTGTGGTGAGCCAAGGCTGGTGAATTTTGTAGATCAGTCAAGATCTGATTAGAGGACTTGCTTAAAACTTCTACTGTACCTATACCAATGACAGTCTTAGATCCGTCTGTGTACCACGCCGACGTTTCTTCCAACCCATCACAGTGTAGCTGATTATGATTTGGGTGGTTGTCGTTAGTTATGGTCAACATCTTCACATTTCTTTTTACCAGTGAAGAGAATGAGCGCATATTTTGCAGAGTTCACCCTTAGGCACTCCCTCCTACGCCATGTCTCCACCGTTTCCAGAGCCTGTTGCATCATCTCCGATATAACATTAGGGCATTTCCCCAGTAAGTACGAGCATTGTAACGTCATCTGCATACCCCTGAGTGTATATCCCATTCCTGTTCAGTTCCTCCAGGAGATCGCCTATGACTAGGTCCCGCAGCGGAGGTAATATTATTCCTCCCTGTGGGCATCCCTTCATTATCGATACCTCCGTGGAGTCTCCAAATAAGGTTGTTGTTGCTGTTTTGTTGTAGACCATGTTTTCCATGTGGTGTCGTCTGCTCCACGCATTGCAATAGTAGCTATCATGGAATCGAAGGAGGCGTGGTCAAACGCTCCTTCTATATCAAGCAATGCTCCGAGAGCTATTTTTTGATTTTCTAATGCAGACTCAATTCTCGACATCAGTTAATGCAAGGCTGTTTCACAGGATTTTTCTGATTGATAGGCATGTTGGTTATTGTGTACTTGCCTTTTAATGAGAAAGTTTTTTCGAACATGCTTATCAATAAATTTCTCCATAGTCTTCAACATGAAAGACGACAGAGTTATTTGCCTGAAAAAATACTTCCTTGATTTGGAAATAAAGACAATTTAAAAAAATTTTACAAGCAGTTGGGATATAACCAGTTGCCAGATGCTCTGAAGCGTTCACAAAGTATTGGAAATGGATGTGTTTGCCCCTGCTGCAGATGCGCTGGGATTAATAAATCTGGTCCAGGACCTTTGTATGGCTCGACAGGTAATGGCAGCACCCCAATCTTCCTTTCTCGCATGAGCTAGGGAAGTTGGAGGTCTGTCGGATAGTTCCGTTCTTATCTCTACAGAATCTGGTAGATGTGCCTGCAGTAGGATCTGTAGGGTCCCGCTACCAGTTTCCGTGAAAGAACTATTGGATTTTAAAATATTGCAAATGGGATTAATAGATCTTTGGCAATGATTTTCTGAAGTCGAGCCATTTCTGAGGTAGTTTCCATCTCACGATTGAGTTTCCTCCAATACTCCCTTTTTACCTTCCTGATTCCATTGTTGTAAGCAGTCTGAGCTGAGTAATTCTATTTCCACTCTCCTGTCCTATCCGCCCTGTTAAACATTCCTCGAGCTCATGCCCTGATTTTGGTGAGATCCTAGAGAAGTTGTTGTGGTAAAAGAATTCGATGGCCTTGCTGAGTTGTTCGGAGGCAAGCTCTATAAAATCACTACTTTTTATTATCCCCTCAACATTTTCTAGTAGGAGTTCAAGGTCATTTCTGTATTTATCCCAGTTCGTTTTTCTCGAATCTGGTACCACGCTACAATTTTCTCCATTTCGGAGATTTGCAGATGCATAGATGTACCAATGATTCGACAGTGACGGTTCTTCAGACACGTGCCAGAGAGTAAGCTGAGAGCTTATATCGGTAGACGCTAAGGTAATGTGTTAATTACCTCTTCACAAACTCATGTCACAAAAGTTGATTTTGCCCCCCGATTCACTATTACTAAATCGTAAGAAATAATAAAATTTGAAAGGGCACTCACCTCTTGAGTTGATGTCACTGCTGTTCCACACAAAGTGATGCGTCCATCCCTAGCTCAATAGTGGTTTCCTGTGCCTCAGGATGGTTTCAAAGGATCCTCCAATTGATTATCATTACAGTTTCCTGTAATATTGTCGTATTCAATGAAGCGTGTTACCAATAATAATAATTCTAACGCTTTATAATGTTTTGGAAAATATTTGCCAAAGACCGCTAAACTAAGAAGCAACAACTGAATAATTAGTAGGTATGTGAATAACTTTTTTTCTTCATATTGTAATGTTTTTCTTATTTATTTAAACGGTTTTTTAAACGTGGGATAAAATTATACACTCACTATGGCTAATTACTATCGATTTATTAAAGAAACACTCACACACTATAATAATCTTAATTTATATACACACTACTTAATGTCTATTAATTTATCTACACTCGGTATTATAATTGTCCTAATTTATATTCAACACTATTTATATTCACTTCTGTTCACTCACTGTATACTGAAACTGTTTACCGATTCACTGTATACTGAACAACTCCCGATTCACTAGAAAACCCGCTATATATACTCCTTTTCGAATCTCTAGAAAATTCTTGAATATACCACCTTTGCGTATACTTCATAATTCGGGAACATTCGAGTTAAACCATTGGCCGCCTTTCCACGCTGTTCGAGAAAAGTCTCGTTATTACCTGCGAAAGAACTATTGCATTCATCGTTTGCGACAGGACCGGCTTCGAAATTAGTGAGTTCGTAACAATATCCTCAAAAAACAATAATCTCGAAACAAATTGATCCAGCTACAGCTAGCACAACCAAAGCAAAAGTATCCAGGGAGTTAGCGATATTGTATCCTAAATTCATCAGAATGCCAACAACACAAAGAGAGATCCTGACACACCAAGAAAAAATTTATTGAATGTTTAGATTTACATTTCCACGTCAGACACAAACCAAACATAAATGCTATGTGCAAATAATTACAATAATGGCATATGAAGTTAGCAATCAGTAGAATTAGGCGTCTATTCGGTAATATTCGTTCAGCGAAGGTTTCGTTCACAAACGATTGGAAGCGTGAACGAAACATTTTGAAACGTTATTCTGTATCTTTTTCGTTGACCACTTTCTGATGATAACGAAAGTTGGACGTTTTCAAATGGGTAGTAGAGCAAAATATCACAGTGTTGTCAGATTTTTGAATTACATTATAATTAAGTGATGAAGATCATAGCTAATATCCATAATAATTTAATATACTGCACAAACCTATAAAGGTAAATAATAAAGCACTGTGAAAGTTTCATTACGTTTTTCTTCTATGTCGTCTATGTCTATGTCTATGTCTTCTATGTCCTGACGCTGCGTATTTTTATTATTTTTTCCTTTGACATAAGCGTATTGACCTACTTGCATCTTTAGTTGTGTATATCCCACGTAGATCTACTTTCGATTGTTTGATCTTCAATTACCTGATTGGAGTCTATAGTATTCGTTTCGACAATTACAAGCAGACAGCTGTTCATTGGGAAAAAAAGCCAATGAATCATTTCCATTTATTAACCTATCAGCTCTCCCCTCCGTATACGAATGTCCACAACCATATTCTCATCAAGAACTAGCCTACCGACAAAGTGGTTTGTATTGCAAACGAAACAATTTTCCATTTCAGGTAGCACTCTGGTACACACTCAGAGCCACAAATATACTTTATATCGTGAATGCGAATGTCGGGCTTGTTCCGACTGAGGTCTGTCACGGGTGATAGCTCTTTTGACAAATATCTATCCCAGTATCTATCCGAACTACCGGATTTTTCATGAAGTAACTACCACTGGAGATGGGTGCGTGTGATCAAGAAAATGTTGAAAAGTCTTTTGGTGCCCACTCGTGTGGAGTTTGGGAGTTAGATGGATCCAACTAACCTACCTAACGCGATTGTTGATTATTTTGTTTGGTTCAATTGCTTCCGCTTGCTGTTAAAACATCGGCCTAACAAATTGACCATTGCGGAGGCACCCTCTGGAGAAATTGAAATTCTGATGGCACAGAAGTATGGACCTCCTAATGAGCCCCCGACATACAAGACATTTGCTATTATTGCGGGACTCATATGCTAGGAGGCAAAATGTTATGCTCAGGACGAAACTACAAGACAGCCAAACCTGAGGGCCTGCACAGTTTCAACTCATCACGATCTCTTAGTTTTCATTAAGACTACAACATGTAAAAAAAAATCGAAAATCGTACGAGAGCCTGGATTACATATAAAATTGTGCAGGGTCCTTTCCTAGAATTTGCATTGATGCCAAACTGCATGGCTACTTAGCTAAGCCGAACTATAGTTGACATGGTGACATGGTGCAAGTGTTATATTTTTGAGGAAGGCTTAGGTTTTAAGCTCTACTTAGTTAAGTACACTTAAACAGTGAGTCGGTGCAAATGGCCATAAGACAATGATCGAATGTCAATAAAAATATCAAAATAGACTGAGGAATTTCACCAACCGATCTGACAACGTCTAAAAGTTTCGCCAACCCTTAGACTGTAAATCGCCCTATCCATTAGGTATAAATTGTAATTACGGTTGGTAAATTCATGTTTATTCTGATAAGCAGGGAAGTGTCTTAAAATTACGTCATCGTCTTTTAATCATTAATAAACTTCAACTGATTTAAAATTCAAGTTGAATAAAAGCATGTGAAAAAATTGTAATTTGTAATAATAAAAACCGAAACCAGGATTATATTATCACTTTGGTAAAATATGATTTTGCTTGAAGTGAATTACAGACTTCTCATTTGATAGCAACAAAGACTTTCTGAGTAATATTGCGATATAGATAACGAAGTAGAAGCAGCAAGCTAATGACTCTAGAGAACTCGCAATAAATGTAGAACAGTTTACCCTTATCATACCAACTACATCTACTTCTCGTCACGTTCTCGAAATTCTACAAAATTCATTAATGCAAATTACTCCAGAATGTAATATGGTGCATTGCTTTAGTAACAATTATTACTATCTTCCCTCTTCCAATATCACACTTTAACTCCATGACAATAAATTGAATAATACTTTTAGTTTTTTTTATACTAACATGTTATATAATTGATTAATTAACAGAAGCTGGAGCAATTAAGCATCGGCATTTTGAAAAATAATTCAAGAATCATCATCATCATCATCATCAAGGCGTTGGTCAATGCCAATGATCCATTATTGGGGATGGATCAGCTCTTATACCTTTCTCGTTTTACTATCAATTGAATATGTTGTAAGAAATCCAATTATATTTTGTGATTTTGTGTGATTTTTTTTTGTTTTATTCATTATCACCTCCATATTTTCCAAGAACTACAATTTTGTTTTTGATGAAAAACTTAAATGAAGTCCACTTGTTTTCAAGCACAAAATGATGAAGTAGCTACGCAAACTCAAAATCGATATTAAACATTATCGTAAACTTTAATGGAATATTAATTAGAAAACAAATATAACGAATTGCAAATTATGTACCAAAATAGCTTATTCAGAACATTAATATCGATCGGGATGGAAATTACTTAAATATGAAGATGCTGAAATTGGAATGACCTAAATTGTTCCAGCTTTAGCGGTCTATTTTAGATTCAATAGTTCACCTACGAGGGATTGAGTTCATTACAAAAACTCTGTTCCACAAACATTTCCACAAAAGAAATATAACATTATATTACTCGACCAGTTTAAAAATAGCATTTCCATTGTCAGGAGAGAATTAACGAAATTAATAATTTACAAATAGCTCACACTCGCTCAAAGGCGTCTATTTTCCGGTCTTGATCGGCAAAACGTTAATTTCTTGACGAAAAATTGTCCAGAAAGTGTATATTTTCTGGTCGGTCTTGAAAAAAAGCTTTTTCCGGTCCCTACGTCCATTTGCCGGTCTTGATTGGCAAAACCCTATTTTCTGGACGAAAAATTGTCCAGAATGTGTATATTTTCTGGTCGGTCTTAAAAAAAGAATTTTTTATTCAAAAACAATATCAAAGAAGGTGAAACAAACAGCATCAGGAAAAGAACAATACTAAGGCATCTGTTTAATCTACGAAATAGACTTCTTCACATTAAAACTGGAATAGAACCTATGAATGAAAGACTTGATAAATAATTCAAATCTCTTGTGCCTCGGAGAAAACAACATCCGGCTGTTTGAGCCTCTCATTATGAAAATACAAGGAAGTGCTCAGCGTAGAGAACATCAAGAAAAAACTCGGTTTGAAGATATTCTTCTATTAAATGGATAAGCAGCTTCCATACATCAGTATTACTTGTATATAATTTAATCTTGTCGACATCTGTTGTAGCCATTGTGAGATTTAAATCACCACTGTTGTTTTTTTATACGCTAGATATAGAAAAATTCTATATCTAGGTACTATAATAACATTGTGAGCTGAGAGACTTCGGTCGACGGCCTTTAGATGATGCAATAGTATCCATACTGTTTAATTTCTCTTTCTCTTTAAGCTATAATAAAATAAACAGGGATCACACAGGTAGTGCCTCTTATACAGCAATAGCTGGGGACCAAATTACATATTAATGGCAGGCATCTTAAATTGAAATCTTATCTACTATCTGGCGAAAACCAAATTACCAACACACACTAAGATACCCAATTTTTATACAGTGTGGCCCATTTTGTTAGGAAGCACCTTCTGTAGAATCCGCATTTCTTAACCGATTTTGATTCAATTTTTTTTTTGTTGAATTCAGTATCAAAAACAGTATTTTGGCACAAATTTTCATATCCTAATTACTATTTTCAAGGCCCTCTATGTTAATTTTTCTTTGCCAAAAAAGACAAAAGTACATTAAGCACTTTTTTTTAAATATAACTATACCACTGGATTCAGAATCATCACAAATGTAAACCACTTAAACTTTATAATAAATTTTTTATTAACGACAAAGTTATTACAACATGACTTTGGAAAAAGTGGTATTTTCATTAATTTTTTACAGTGAAAATTGGAAGTCGATAACTTAACCCGTTCTGGAGTTATAGCTGCTGAAAGTAATGTAAAATTGTGCTTAATAATTTGGATTGTTGGCAAAGCAGTCTATGACAATACGGTCAATAAAATTTCTTTCCTGCAATTTACGTTTGGTCACTGCTCCAGTCTCAATAAATACTTTTCTTAATTTTGGGCACTACAAAGCAACAAATACGGCGATCTGGATGTCACCGATTACCTATTTCTATTACTTCTCGTTCACTTCTGTCATTGTAACCACAAAAAAGTACTCTTTCAACTTGATCTTCAATAGTTAAATAGTTGAATATTTGGAACATTTAGTACAAATTTATTTATTTTTTTCTTATTTCATACAATTGTTACTGACTGACATGAATGAAATTTCAAAATCAAAGCCTACTTGCGACTCGTTGATTTCATTTTGTTAATAAATGAAATTATTAGGCACAATTTCACATTACTTTCAGAAACTATAACTCCAGATCGGGTTAAGTAATCGGCTTCGAATTTTTACTGTGCAATATGTTCAGGTTTTTGTTTACCATGTTGCCATTTTCAAAATTTATCTACATTCTACGTAAAATATTACTGAAGATACCACTTTTTCCAAATTCATGTTGTAATAACTTTGTCTTTAATAAAAAAGTTTTCATAAAATTTTGGTAGTTTACATTTGTGATGATTCTGAATCCAGCGGTATAGTCATATTCAAGAAAAAAATTGCCCAATGTACTTTTGTCTTTTTTGGCAAAGAAAAATTAACATAGAGTGCCTTGAAAATAGTAATTAGGCTATGAAAATTTGTGCCAAAATACTGTTTTTGATACTGAATCTAACAAAAAAAATTAGTAAAAAATCGATTGGAAGATGCGGATTAAACGGGGGTGCTTCCAAACAAAATGGGTCACACTGTATGTAACCTAGGATATTTTGTGATCTAAGTAATGATAATAAGTAATAAGTTATTATGAAATTCAACTTTTTGTACCAGTGTCAAGGGTAATTACAAGCCAATACATTTCAATCTTTATGATAAAATGAATTGGTATGAACTTTTATTGAACCTACTAATTTTGAGTTAACCTCGTTGCACGCGATTAAACTTTTTTTACGACTTCTGAATACTTTTCAACTTCTCTTTTAAGTATCATATGATAGCTATTCGTCTTTGAGAATCTCTCTGATGTACAATTTCGGATAAGTGTGAATAATTTTTATACTCCGCTAACTAACTGCTTTATTATTTCATAACTTAGTTTTAAGTGTTCATTTTTCAACAAGTATTATTCCAATTGAAACGTTATGGTTAGGTTATTTCTAACAATTGTGTATATTAACTGTCACTCAACTTCTACTAACGTATTCCATTCGTGAAGGATACTGATAATGAAATCCAACATGCAAATTTTCACATTTGAATCAGCCTGAATCACAGAAATCACATTCCGACGCTGAAAATTCACTACAAACGCTCTGTAGATATCAGAGCCGTCGACCTACATTTTTCTCATCAATAAAGAAAATAATCCAATCATGATGTTTTTCTAAGAAGTTTAATGTACTCCTACTATAGATAAAATAAACTGTAAATTCCACTATTCAATGGAAAAATAATGAAAATTCTATCATACTTATAGATAATTATTTCGATATTGACTAATACTATGGCTAAACCTTGTGATTGACTTGATATGAATAGAAGGAAGGAGAGGATATGATATTACAAATATTAAAGGTTATGTATTATATATTATTAGCTCCATGGAGATATCCTTAACCCATTTAAGATCAGTATAACTGTGCAATGATATGGTCAACCAAAGAGAACTATATCTGCTAATTGTTACTTAGGGAGAATTTGATAGTGGAGAGCTCCATAGATTTAACTACTCATTGACGACTTCATATTGTGTGTCTCTCAAGTATCTTCTGATTTTCAATCCAAAGATAAGAGGTAATAAATTGGTCATTGATGGAAAAATATTTTCGCTACAAGAATTAGAAATATTGGAAGAGGAATCTGGAGAAGGAATTGACGATTTTGGAGGATACAAAACAATAAAAAGCAATGGAAATGGATATACAGAAAATGTACGAAATAAAAAACGCAATAGGTGTGCGATTGATTATTATGGTCCGCAATTCGAGCGCAATTCAAGGATTTAAAATAAGCATAATCATTTAGTATATCTAGATGTGGTATTTTTATTTTTTCCCAAGCACGGTCATTAACTTGGTCGATATTCTTCAAATTGATTTTGTAAAAATCGATTATTGAATATAATCTGTTTTTCATGGTGAGAAAAGTTAAATTTCTGAATTTTTAATATTATTTGTTACAAACATGTCCAAATATATAAAAATATGTAAACACACATTCGATCATCAGTTAATTCAGGAAATTTGATGATATTGTCTTAAACAAATATGACAAATTATATACTTGCCAGCTTAAGAACTTCATGAAGGATAGAGAAGACAAGGAACGTGGCGATTTACTTGAAAAATAAAATTGAATGTAAAGTGATTCATAATATATTTGTCTCCTCTTATGATAAATTGGAACGTGGAATATTTAGTAGTGATTTAAACCAAGGCAATTCTGCTCAGACTATAGACGATAAAGTAGCAGTACTTAATAGTGAGTTGAAAAATATTTTTGACAAACTGGCCTCTATCAAAACGGTGAAAATGAAAAAGAAAAAATCCCTTGGCTACGGAATAATATCCTGTTTATTATTTTTATGGGAGATAAACCTTGAAATAAATATAAGAAAACAAAACTGTTGAGTAATTGGAATTACTACAAAGAGCTGAGGAATGGAGCAATAACCAGATAAAAAAGGCTTACTTGTAATTTTGTGTACGTTACGGGAGGAGTAAAAAACTATTAAAGGTCTTTACTGTGAAAATATGGATACATTATTATCAATTTGTTTGCAGGATTTAAAAAGTGTAATTAAATTTTTTGTTGATTCTTCTTAAAGTGAGTTCAACGTTGATCCTAATCTAATATATCACACTACAAAGGAGGTATTGAGAATACTTACAAAATAGTTATAGATGATATCCATTTATCTTTAGACGCTAATAAATTGGTAGCTTTGAGTTTGCTAGATTATTCTAAAGCCTTTGATCGTATAAATCATGAGCTATCATTTTCCGTTTTAAATTTATTGGTTTGGGTATAAGTGTTATAAATTTGTTTCCTAGCCGCCTCAACACTAAGCAAGCAGTTATTCACTACAATAGGTCAGAATAGCACATGATGCTTGAGCTTAGTGAACCTAAAAATTTCTAAAAATATTATTATTATAGACGACAGTCCAGAAAAATTGGTATTGATTATTGAGTCTGATTCACGATATTCATCCCATGTATATATGTATATATTTTTGGGGTGACAGTCACTGAGACCTAAAAGATCCATTGTGTCCTCTTATCTCTACTTTGTTTCTGAGGAGAGTCTTATAAACTAGTAGCTTCTCCAGTCCTTTTTCCCGGAGGGATTCTGGGATTATAGCGGATTCCGAAAAATGGTTCCGGCCCCCAAAAGGATATTTCAGATTCACAAGCTCATTTTACAGGTCGAGCCCTTCCTTTCCTCTGGATATGTACCTACCAGATTTCTCTGCAGACATGTTTCATAGTGGCCCAGGGGTGTGATTTTCGAGTTCACACGAATATTATGCGTGTACGGTTATTTCCACATGAAGTTTTTCGTATACGGTGCGAAATGTGTATTCTTCAAAACCATTCGAATAAACGTTCGTACACGAAGAATTTAGCAGCCTTCAACACCGCATAATCGTATGGTCTTGTCACTTGTGACATTTGAGAAGCAAAGAATATACCTTATCTATGCAGTTCTAATAGTTCTATGCAAAGAATATATCTACCAACTACTGTATTAAGTGTAGTGAGCCCAAAGTGGCTTTTGATATTATTTACTCAGCATTTTTCCTTTATTATTGTTTGTTTTTAAAAAAATGGGAGATTCAAGTTCCAGTGCTGCTCTTAATTGAAAATGTGACAATATTTCTGAATATTCCTCGAAAGGTTCAATAAATGGGTTAAAGTTAAAGATCCTAGGAGGTCTTTCTACTAACTCTTCCGCTTCTTGTATAGCATTAATGAAGTTCAAATGGATTAAATCATCAAAAACTGCCATATTATAACTGATAATAGGGTCAATTCTATAAGAAGTGGTTAAAAATTAACGGTACGCCGTTATATTTCGAATTTCAGCATGTATGGTATTCAATAAAGAGTTTCCGTTAATACTTTAAAGCTTAATATGCATACAGACTTGCGAAAATGGGTTAGCAGATTGTCTTATTTTTAACTGTGCGTTTAAATTTAACATTTGCTTATAGAATTGACATAAGTACCAAACACAAATATTTCCAATCTAGGTTATGTAAATTTACACTTTTCGTACACGAAAACATTTGGAATGAACCCACTCGAAACAAGCCATACGAAAGTGTTCGTATACGATTACCGTTTGAGCATGTCGAAAATATGGTTATTCAAATTTCATACGAAAATGGTTATTTTTCGTATACGATTTACTCCCGAATGGTTTCGAAAATCGCACCCCAGATTTGTTTTTCTTGGTTTTCTCCCAAGGCTCACCTCAGGTGTGCCTAATTTCAACCTGAGTGCTATGATACTATGATCGAAGAGAAACGGTTCACCCAATTCTACACTATACTATCTATACTATGTGTTTCACATCCTGTGATGCCAGTGTGACATCTAAAACTTTTTGCCTTACCCTTATTACAAATGCGGAGGTGTACTCCCCATATTGTGAATATTGGGGTTATTATTGCGGGTATGTTTTAAAAGCTGCTCACCTCTTTGGTTAGTGTTGCTACTGCACCAAACAGTGTTGATGCATTGGCATCACATGCCAAAAGTAAAAGTAGTCTCTTATCTTCGCAGTACTTTATCAGAATTTGTACCTTTGGGAGCCACACTGTCGGTTATCTTCTTGGGTATTTTCCTCTTTTGTCAGGGTGATGTCTCCTTTTGACACAATCTCAATTTCCTCCTCGGACAGTGGCGACTCTTCCCTAAGGAGTTTGGTGATATTTAGGTATTCCACACCGTAATGGAGAGCCTATTAATGTGAGGTGTCTCTTAGGGAGTAACTCTCGAACATCATTTTTTAATCAAGAATTGGTTGAAAAACTTGGCATAAACACTTTCTCTAAGCCATTACAAATTGCCAGAGTATCTGATAGTTCGATCAGTTCCATACAAATGAAAAACTCAAGCATTCGCAGTAACTCAAATCCTGACAAACAGTTTGAGATAATATGTGCAATCTTAAACAAGATCACTATCAATATTCCTCAAGTTACACTTAACACTAAAAATCTTAACATACCAAAAAACATCACTCTAGCAGATCCTAACTTTTATGAATGCTTGAAAATTGACATGCTCTTTGTAGCAGATATTTATTACAGTCTTTAAGTGCCACGCATGATACATCTAGGCAAAAATAAGCCAATATTATTTAACACTCATTTAGGTTTTGTAGTCGGGGGCAAAATTGATCTCATTCAGGATCACACTAGACTATCGTGCAGTTCTGTCATTTCTAACAACGTTTGCATGTCTTCTCAAAATTTTTAGACTAGTGATCTTCTAGAAAAATTTTGGTCAGTTGAAAAAATCAAACTCGAACTCCAGTAAATCAAATCTATGGAGAATTGTTCGGGGACACAACTATAAGACTCCCAAATTGTCAATTTCAAGTGAATTTTTCTCTCAAAAGTCCCAATGAACATCTAAACCTACTTTAACTCAATTTAAAAATTGATTTTTTCTCCCAGAAAAAAGGTTTGAAAGAAACCATAATTCGTTTCATCGATACAAATAATTCATTGATAAATACAAAGCACATGTGAAAATAATCCCTTTCACTATGAAAAATGAATACAATGAGAATAAATTCTCTCTTCCACATCATCCATTTCTAGAGCCAAACAGTTCTTTCACAAAATTGAGAGTTGTCTTTGACGGCTCCATGGCGTCATCATCAGATGTTTCTCTAAACAACAAGACTCTCAAATGTTTTTCCGTTCAATCGGCTTAGATTTCGAGAACACAAATACGTCCTCATAGCGGACATTCAGAAAATGTATCCAGAAATTTTAGTTTATTCGAATGGGACCTTTATCCAATATATTTTGTTGAGAAATAATCCAACAGAAAAGCTCAAATGCAAATTCCACTTCTGTCACATATGGCTCAAATACTTTAAGTTATTTGGCCACTCGTTACTTCAATGAACTTGCTAAGTCCAATTACCCATCAGCCTCAAATGCTTCACTATCACAAACGAAGGGGTTATAATAAAAAGGGTACAGGTGCAGTTTAAAAAAATTGAATAACTGCGTTTTTGTAAACTGGATATGTATATCTGATGGAATAACAAGGATTCAAGTGACTTCGAATATAATAAGTGACATTGAATAGAATTATACCTCCATTCGTTTGAAAAAGCTACTGTGTCAGCAAAACGCGTCACTTTATGTTCAAATACAATGTAGATTTAACAAAATGAAATTGTGATTTCATAACATAATAAGTGACATCTATGATCGCTCAAATAAACCTCGTGAACGAACAAACAGATTCCGTTGGAATAAGAAAGATATGAAAACACTTGTACCCTTTCTATCCCAACTGTTTTATAAAAAGTATAGTAGTTTATGCTAAGTGTTCAAAATGGCGACCATTTACTTCCATACAATTCTTTTCAAAAACGAGGATCTTACTCTTTCCAACATAGCTGGAATTATTGTGGAAAATGCGTTACGAATCTGTTTCTTTCACGTCTTCTCTGGTAGTAGGTTCCGTTTGATACACAAGTTGCTTTATGTATCCCCATAAAAAGAAATCCATCGGTGTGAGATCTGGAGATTGAGGAGGCCACGAAATTGGTCCACCACGTCATCCACCTGTCGGTAAAATGTATGTTTAACCACCGACGTACACAACGAACGTGATATACAGATGCTCCATCTTGTTGGAACTACAAGTTAACTAGGTATTGTGTTTGAATCAACTTCCTAAACACAAACGAAGAATACAGCAATATTTCTTTGACATTTATTAGTAGATACTATTTTGATAGTAGCCCACTTGATATAATCAAAAATATGGCTTGATTATGTTTCGCCCATTCTCAAACAAGCCTATAATAACAATTCTTGAAAGTGAAACATGAATAAATATGAAATTTTTAGTAAACATTTTATTTCATTGATTAGATATTGTAGGTGCATCCAAAATTGCGATTAAAATGTATGCCTTATAAATGTTAAAATGTACAAGAGGTTGCATGTAAAAATTTAATACCATTTTATTTGTGTACGTAAAATACTTGTTTTTGACCATTATCATAAAATATCTACGATTTTCCATTAACTTATGCCCTAAGTGTACTACATCGTTTGAAAGTTTATTAATTGAACTAACAAATTGTAAAAAGACTTATAGGGTGATTCATTTAAAAATTTTGAGATATTGCTTGACTTGCGTTTTGTTTCACCCTGTAATAAAGAAGCCACAGATAAAAAAGTAATTAATACTCAGGACAGCCAATGATGTGTGTATGACATTTGAATACAAAGACCTGTTGATTTATTTTAATTTACTGTTTTGCAGAGTGTTAAAGAGGAGGTCTTTTTTGCTAATACTTGGCCATATCTCTGAAAAAAAACCTTATAATATATAAGAGTGCTATATTTTTGTAACGCTCTCGGTGAGATCTTTTCGATTCTTGAACAAAATATAGTACGTTCCATTAAAAAAAATGTAAGTTTGTGCTGCTACGTGGTTTAGGAACACCCTGTAGAATCGAAAGTATTTTCAAAATGTGCCCTCAATAACTGTAATAGCTCACACAAAATTATAAAGTTCTATCTCTCACCACAACGATGTAATCCTCCGATGTCAGAAGATTTCCCCACCCTGTATATTAGAATCACAAGATAGGTCACTATTTCGTCTAGCGAAAACATTGAATATCAGGATTTAAATCAAATGTATCTCCTGTCATTTTGACGAAGATAGTTCAATATCGAAATAAGTATCTTGGAATTTCCATAATTTTTCATAAAATAATGTAATTAATTTAAAAACATTTAGTTTTATCTATACTTAAGGGTAATATGAGTGGATTCCACAAAGTTAGGGTCCAAACAGTAAATTTAAGTTGAATGTATTCAGTCAATAGATCCGGAAGTGATAAATAGCTATTTGTGCAGCCAGTTGGGAAAAGCACAATTTTTCGTAAAGAGCGGATTTCTGCAATAATACGAAAAATAGTGTTTCCGAACGTGGTGCACACAATATTATCTCTAATTTTGAATAGGATGTGATTATTTGAATTCAAATTTAAATTACTCAAAACGTCCCTATGAGTTAGGATATATATCACTTTCCGTAACTGGTTACGGAAAGTGAGACATTTCATAACATCCACAAGCTTTATAAAGTGTCACTCCCTATGTCAAAATTGTGACAAAATATTTTTTTAAATTTTATATTGAAATTTTTTCCATTTAAATGTCCTGACATTGAACTTGCTCCACCACTGATTTACGCTGTATTCTATTTCATAACATATTCTCAATTTCAAATTAGTTTCTCATTTGTATTCAATCACTTTCCACCCTCAAAAACGCTCTTGATATCTTGAAGAAATCTTTATTTCAAGCTCAATTTAGGTTTCCTTTTTCGCTTATTCATCTCACTGATTACTTTGGATTACTAAGTATGTGAATCAGGAACCAAGTAAAGTGAGTAAACCACGAATAAGATGCCACAATTTTTTTCCAGATTACGTATCTTGGAATACTAAACTGTTTTGAGGTCATATTTTTAATCTCTCGAGAGGTTTTATATTCATTCTTTGCCGGTAAAAGTGATACAAACCACGTCAAATACAATTACCTCTGCTTTTCCTGGAAGTATTTCACTGAAAATTGCTAATCTCCGTTTTTTTATCAAATATTCGTGGAAGGGAGTTATCTATTTTCAAAAACTCCTAGAAAAGGAGAATATCAATTCGAAGTATATACAATGCGATCCATATTATGTATGGAGTAAATACAATTTTAGCGTTATTATGTTCTATGTGGAAAAAAACCTAATTTTTATTTTTAAATTGAAAATTTACAGTATGAAAATATTATCCCCCTTAAGCACCCCATTTGAATTATGAACATCCCCTCAAAAATTTCATATAAGAAAGGAGGTCGTGTGGCACCTTGTTGGAAAGGGATTTTAGCGATGTGTCCGAATTGCGTACTGTTTAATTCCACTGACCGAGTTGCGTACCAAAATTTAATCTATCTCGAATGTGGTTTTACGTCGAAATTTAAGATATGGATAAGCTCTTGGAGTTAAAGACAGCCAGTCTAGCATCTATGATCCAACAATTTAATCTATCTACCTTAGGATTATCAGATTATCCTAAGTGCGTACCATTCAATCGCTCATCCCAGCGGAGTATCTTCAACCATCGCTGGAAACCGGAACACCCTCATAAACACCACAGGGGAGATAATAGTTCATTGGAAGAGCGTTTTTAAATGTGAGCCTTCATTATAATGAAACAATAGTTTCATATGAGTCCTAATTATAAGCAAATCTCATTTCACGCATTTCACAAAATTATATTCAGATATTTTATTATTTTTGTACTGCACAGTTTTTGAATTAATAAACTTCTGTTTATTTAAAACATCCCAAGGAATTACGCGCTTTTCATTTTTCTCAAATGCTATGATTCATTATATAAATCTGTTTGGATATTATCTAATGTTTCTAGAAAAATATGTGGGTTTGGATGAATATACCACATGCATTTGTGGTCCTATATATGCTTCTGCTTTATGATGCCCAGAGTTGCGGCGAAAATGTATGAATATGTTACCACCAGGTAATCGACGAAAATTTCGATTCTGTTCGATAGGTTTGTCTTCCACAAATGAGTCGCCAACTTCTTCGTGAGAAAGGAAGGTTAACCCAAACACATGACTCAACGATGTTCCTATTTCGCTGTCTCTCTTGTACTCCGAAGTCAGTCCCACATTTTGAATTTCATGCCACCTTCAATTAAATAGATATTATTGACATAATTTAATTTGAAAATCCACTAACATACCAAGCCTGTGCCAGATGAAAACGACAACCAATGATAATAGAGTCTGGAAAAACGTCGTGTAGGTACATTAGGGTGGATTCAATAACCATAATAGCGGGATTTAAGTTAAAATCCAAATCATTGCATTTGGCTTGCAATAATTTTACCAACCGTTTATACGTTCATTTCTGTTGATTATGACGTTGATGCAACAGGTACGTAAAAGGTATTTGCAGGAGCATGTATAGTGAGCATTTGTGAAAAAAAAACTTTGTGCAATAGTCAAAAGTTCCGTCCGTGAATAATGTACTTTGCTGACACATAGATTGCATGTTAAATTCGCAGGAGAATATAACAATATTCGATTTATTGTCATTAATAATTAAAAATGTTTCGTTTTCCATTGTGGTCGAATCAGTGTTTTCTAGGAACTCCTATACATTGTTGACTCAGGTACAGTCTTCAATTTTTTTTTCCTAGGAGCCGTCCCTTCGCCGGTACCACCTCAGCCTTCTGGGCTTATTGTGGATACTCCTAGTGTTCTGACTACAACCTATTCAGCTAAAAGTCTTCTGGACTCATTTGGGCTCTACCATACAGTTTCTGCCTTCTGTGGTCTAGCTACTCAGAGTTGCATAGTATATGCAGAGCTGTTTCGGTATCCTTTTTGCATCTTCTGCATGTAAGGTCTCCGTTCTAAAGCCCTATTTTGTTCAGGTACTCCTTTGTGGGAAAGTGTCCCGTAAGTAGCCCCGTTATGGTGCGTAGTTTGTTCCTGCTCATTGAAAGCAGTCCTTTCGCTACTTTTTCTGATGGTTCTTTTATGAATTTCTTCCCATGTATTTGCCTGGTCGTATTCTTCCAGTGTTTATTGTGTTGTTCTTTCAACCACCCTTTTAACCATGACCTCGTTAAGCATCTGGGGATGCCCACAGCTGGTTCGGGTCCGTTCATCAGAGTTGACGATCCTACTCTTGCAAGTTCGTCAGCTTTTTCATTGCCTGCGATTCCTTTATGACTTGGGACCCACTCCAGTGTTACACTGTTCAAAGTCGCCAATCTTCTAAGTTCTTCGCCGCATTTCCATACTAGCCGAGATGTCACCCTATAGCTCTGAAGTGCTTTAAGGGCGGCTTGACTGTCACTGTAGATCCTGATCTGCCTGTTGTTGTAGGCTCTCATATTATTAGCCCTAGCACATGCAAGTATTGCATAGACCTCTGCTTGAAATACAGAAGCGTATTTGCCAAGCGAGACGATCCCTTCATATTTGCTCGTCTTGCTGTATATACCCGCTCCGGTGCCGAGCTCATTTTTTGATCCGTCTGTATACCAGATCAGTTCATTCGCTCTACTGAGTGGTGGTGCGTTCTCTTCCTCAAGCTCCTTTCGATCTTTGATGACAATCTCGAAGTTCTTGCGAAAGATATATTTGGTGGTCATGTGGTCTGTTGGCATTTTGGAAATGTCATCATCCACATGCCTTATCTCTGTGTGTCCTCTTCCATGTGCCACGTCATGGTCTGATGCTTTTTCCAGTCGGACTAGTGCTGCCCTTGCTTCGCACATTATGACACAATGTAGCGGAGGAAGGTCTAGCATTGTCTCCAGCGCCGCTGTAGTTGTCCTCATTGCCCCTGTAATGCCAATGCATGCAAGTCTTTGGACCTTGCTTAGTCTTAGCATAGCAGAGGAGTGTCTGATATTTGGCCACTATACCAGAGATACATATGTGATCCTGGGAATGACAACCATTTTGTACAGCCAGTGTACCATGCTGGGTCTAAGTCCCCATTCAGTGCCGTAAGTGCGTCTGGCAACCATGAAGGCCACCTCTGCTTTCTTGATCACGTGCTGGAGATGTCGGTTCTAAGTCAAGCCTGGGTCTAGGATAACTCCAAGATATTTTACTTCATATGACAATCGTATTGGCCTATCTGCCTCCTTTGATATCTTCCGGTACGCAATTCGGTCACCTAGACAATCTTCAGTAACTACCGTTATAACTAGCAAAATTTAGTACGCAGTTTGGATATTACCGAGCTTAGTCCTCTGTTCAGTAATCTAGTGATTTTTCAAATTTGGTGCAATCATAATTAATTTTTGAGATGTGAAAGTTTGATAATGTTTCTATCACAAAACTTTACGTAGAATGAAGATAGTAATGCTGCATATTTAGAATGTATTTTCCAATGTACTTAACAATTATTGAATCAAATGTTCAAAATGTCCACCATTCAATTCTTGTTTCTCTAACCGAGGCGATTTTGGTATTCTCTTTGTATGACCTTAGGGGTTATTTTGTTAGTTTCTTCCGTTTTCCCATTGTTTGAATCTACCACCTGATTATTTCTTAAGTATGTCTCAATAGATCACAATATTGCTGGTGGACATTCAATTTGATTGTAAAGTACATACTCGTACATTGAAAAACACATTCTTAATATCATGCGACATTATTATGTTCATTTTACGTGAAATTTAACATCTTGAAAATTAATTTTCCTAGTTATTATTACACCGAATTTAGAATAACTCATATTACTGAACAAAGGACTGAAATTATTTTCGAACAAGGTGCCACGTGACCCCCTTTCTTATTTAAAATATTCGAGGGGTGCTTATAATTCAGATGGGGTGCTGGAGAGTGAGGCTATGTTCATACTTCAAATTGTCAATGGAAGGATGAAAATCGACATGTTCCAGTTTTGTTTTTTTTTGGTACATAATAACATTAAATATGAATTTATTCCAATCATATGGACCACAATTAATATATATATTTTCATGTATGTTCGGACATAATATTTCTTTTTTCATGAACCGATTGCAATTATTATTCTTTCTACATCAGTTTTAGTATAGCTGTTAGGAGAACTAAATTTTATTTCATGTGTATTGTACTAGTCAACAAATATTTCTTGGCGCCTAACAACGCGCGAACGGAAAGACACTAGAGATAGGAATGCCGGAATTCACGCACCTAACACCGACATGTCCGAGATACTACGAATACAGGGGTGCGGTGGAAGTTTGTTACTGTAAATAAGCAAGAGTGGCAAGTGTTTAGTGATAAATCATTTTTTAATCTCTTCATATTTCCAATTTTGTTGTTTCCAACATTTGTTTTTATTTTATAATGAAATAAATACCAGACAAAATGAGCTCCGGACGTACAATCGACATTGTGTCACTGCGCATCAAAGATTCGGGCGCTAAGAAATATTTTTCGACTTGTAACTACCTTTGAATTCAAAGGTACACTAAGAAAACAATCAGGTATTGCTAGCCTAATGGAAACTCCAAAACAGGATAGGTACTTGATTATCATCAATGAATCACTAGGTATAGGTACCCTTCACCCAAAATTGTGGACTGAATAGCTTTAAAAAAACGACAAATGCAGTTAACTAGAAAGCAAAAGAAAAATGTTTTGTACTACAATTTGATACTTATTTATGGTTTCGTTTAATGTAATTAGGAGATTATTGTTTATTATATAATTATTAACTATTTCACAATTTTTTCGGTGTATACCTACACTCGGCAATTTTATATGTCAACTCGTTTTTTCAAATTTGCTATTATCACTGGACCCATGCACTTGACTTTTTGCAGGATAACCTTAAAACACAACCTGTGGATTTAGATGACCTCAATTATCGAATTCGCGATGCATGCAACTATTTATGTTGCATGCATAAGAGCGCGTTTAATATGTTTTGAAGGTTGCATGAAAACCGTAGAATTAATACATTGATTCAATAAAACTTTTTGGATCAGGAGGCATATTGTTAGTGATACTATAATGGATGTAAATATACCTATATCCTGTATAAGTATATAATGTTATTTTTACTCCATGTAGGTATGGTGAATGCTGTTCTGGGTGAGTTGAATTTGTATTTTGAAAAGATATTTTCAAATTTGCATCCTTATGAATGTGGTGATTTTAATGTAACGTTTAACTATTGAAACACTAACTTTTGTTAATTTGTAAACAACTACATAACATTAACATAGCACCTTTACCATATTCCTTGTTTTGCTTATGGAATTCAAGGTAAAATATTTTATGGTTAATTATGGTTATGGTTAATTATTGTTATAATTCAACTATTTTCATTAATATCAGATAAATATCTCTCATTTGAATGAAAGGGCTTTGTTATTGTTTAATTTTCCTGACTTCCATAGAGATGTGAGTGACCACCTACAGTCCGTTGCTAATGGCATTCAATACATGTGTGGTAAAATCTACTTGCATCTCTCAAAATAGTGT